>JAGKTI010015618.1:0-20332 GCA_018397915.1 Birgus latro
GATATCAAATTGTGAGGAAGTTAAGGGCGGTTTAACATTATGTATGGCTTTTCCTGAATTTAGAATTGGCTGGAGGTAGCATAAAAAAAAAAAATAATACTAATAATATAAAAATAAAAATGATTGGATCGAGGGGTAGGGTAGACCTATAAATATATATACGGCATTTACATTATTAGAAAACCATAACACTGGATTATATTCATGAATTTGGTTTGGTATGTTTTGAGAAACTGACCATCAGATCATTTGCAAATCACTAGTTTCATAGTTTTTGACGTGCCAGCCCCATTAATTAGGATTTTTGGGGACGATTTTCAAAGTAAAAAATCGGTCAATATATTATAATTATGGGATAAACATATTTTGGTCTAAAATAAAGCCAGATATTGTGCAGTTAAAAAACAGAAGACCATAGATGTCTAACCAAACATGATGCAAATAAATATAAATGGATTACAAGCCATTTTTATACCTAACTTTTTTACCTTTCAGGAGGCATGTGACAATTGCATTATGCATTTTTCGCCACTTTAGGTAAATATATATTATTTCGAGAGAAGTGAAGCCAGTGAGTGTACAGTGAGATTGGATGGGAAGGATATGGAGAATGTGAGTGAATTTAAGTACTTGGGCAGTGTGATGAGTAAGGATGGTAGTCTGGAGGGTGAAGTGCTCGAAAGGGTACAGCAAGGAAGGAAGGTTGCTGGTTCGTTGAAAGCAGTGATAAGAAACAGGAAGGTGAGCATGGAAGTGAAAAAGTTGTTACATGACAGTATTGTGATACCAACTCTGACATATGGAAGTGAAGCTTGTTCCCTGTTTGAAGGACAGAAGTCAAGAGTGAGAGCAGTGGAAATGAGTTATTTGAGAGGAGCATGTGGAGTCACATGGAGAGACAGACTAACAAATGAGAAAGTGAAGGAGCGTTGTGGTGTGGTTGAGGACGTGATGGGAAGCGTTAGGAGAAACATGTTAAGGTGGTTTGGGCATGTGGAGAGGATGGAGAGTGAAAGATTGACGAGGAGAGTGTATGTGAGTGAGGTGGAGGGGGCGAGAGGAGGGGAGGCCGAGGATGAGATGGAGGGAAGGAGTGGAGAGGTATATGAGAGAGGGGGGTGTGAGTTGGGAGCGTGGTAGTGAAATGGCAGGGGACAGAGTGACATGGAGGCGATTTGTTTGTGGCCACCCCGTTCGGGATTAAGACGTCTGGCAATAGATAGATATTATTTTTCAAAATTTTCAGGGTACTATGGTAGTGATATTTTGTTTTTACTTTCTTTTTTTGGGGGGTACTCTTCAAGGAGACTTGGGACTTTCTTATTTTGCATTTTTCTCCAGTTCTTTCTTTATTAAAGTCCTCATTGTTTCATTTTTTGTTTCATTATTGAAGGCTCCAACTTGCCTGTGTGCATTGGCCTTGGTCACCTAATGGCAGCTCTCTATGCTGTTCGATCTCTTTCAGCTTCCCAGTTGAGCCCCTTATCCCTGAGGTCACACTCAATGACCTCATCCCAGGACTTTTTCGGTCTGCCTCTCAGAACCTTACCCCAAACGTTGACACTTCGCACATTCTGTACCCAGTTATCATCACCCAACCTTTCCACATCCCCAGACCTTCTTGATCTACCTCTCCTCATCACAGCACCAATACACTCCAGTCCCACTCTACCTCTCAACTCCTCCATCATGAACCTAGCCGCCCAGTCCTCGTGCTCAGGGTCGCACGGAACATCCATTCATGATCATTTCTGTATGTTTGAGCCTTCAAATATCCTCTTCCTTTACTGTTTAGGTCTCACTACCATACAGCATCACACTCCTAACACATGCTGTATACAAACATCCCAGAGCATAGAGGGAGAACCCTCTCAATGTCAGGACTCTGAATTTCTTCCAACTACTCCTCACTGTGGCCACAGAGCTAGCTTCAGCCCCATCTCCAGTACATACCATGTCTCCCAAATAGCAAAACTGTTACTCTCAAGAGACTCACCAGAAAGTTCATTCCTTTCATGCTTGACAATCTCCACATGATCTCCCCGACGTACTGCATGCATGAAATCACCATTATCTCACAGTCTGCCTCTAATACCACTACATCTCTTGCGCACCCACCTGTCACAAACACTACACAAGATGGAATTATTTCCCACACCCTTGTGGTAAATCACACATGGCTACACTGCCTCTTCTCTGATGTTTTATTTTTTTCCAGAGTGTGTTTTCAAGTTTCGATGCCTCTTAAGGTGGTGTCACACTGGGCCAAAAGTTGTTACCGTGCCAGCAGCTTTTGTGAGGCAAAATGGCTAACAAAGTTGAGTTGCCGTCGTATGCATGTGTTTTTGTGAGCAAAAACAACTAGCAGTGTCATCTGCCTTGGCGCCTTGTGGTCATTTGTAAACATGTCTACACGGAGTACCCACTCCCTTTTCCTCAGTTTCTGCAACTGTCTCTTGTACTTCAGCAACTCTGAATCAATAAGGCAGTCTACTAGAGGTTTCCTTGCTGCAGGATCCATATCGAATACTGGTCACAATCTGCTTTCCACTTGTTGTTTGGAAACAAAACAGACAGCCTCCGTGGCTGGTGACCCAAGTGTCCAAATATTTATTTCATGTCAAGAAAAAAAGAGAAATGAATACAAACCACAAGAATTAAATTATACTTAACAATTTTAGTTAAAGTTCCTTCTGTGAATAATAGAATATTTTCTCACCAGTTACAAAATTAACATAGGCTTATATAAGTTCTAATCCCACCAGTAAGCTGTGAGCGAAAATTGTTACGCATTTCACCTCGAAAGCGAGATCTCGCTAATCGTGGGTCAGTTTGGCTGGCGGCTCAAAACTGGCTCGCATGTTAGCCACTTTTGTCCTAGTGTGACGCTGCCTTTATATTTTTTTAAAAGTAGTGAATGGCATTTAAATAATGGTCTTTGTTTGCGGTCGCAGTAGTGCCGGAAACAGGCAGCTGCCATCCTAAAACACTATTTTAGTATGGTAGTGATTGGTCCTCATCAGTATTGGTTTATCTAAACCTAACCCAAATCATCTTAACCTATCCTCATTTATTCTACCCTACCCATATCAGACCTAATTTGTCCTAACCTAACCTTTCGTAACTAACCTAATTTTTCCTAACCTAACCTTTCATAACTAACCTGATTTATTCTAACCTGAGCTTGTTTAATCTACCGTATCCTAACATGGAAAATGATTTCAATGGGAA
Organism: Birgus latro; assembly: GCA_018397915.1. Taxonomy (NCBI): domain Eukaryota; kingdom Metazoa; phylum Arthropoda; class Malacostraca; order Decapoda; family Coenobitidae; genus Birgus; species Birgus latro. The sequence continues at coordinate 3,232 of JAGKTI010015618.1, forward strand.
ACAAATATTCTGAGAGAGAGATGGGGATGTGCAGTATATGGGTATCGCGTAAATAGCACTCCTCAAGAAACACATATAGGTTTACCTCGATATGCGATACCCTGGCTTAATGATGGGGGTAGAAATACCACCATACCCCGCACAAAGGTGGCCAAACCCCGGTTTAACGATGGGTTTTAATTTTTTTAATCGATTTTGATATTTTAGACTAAAATTGTGTGTTTAGGTTGATTTATAAACTGTTTTTAGATTAATGTGTTTTAGCCATAGGTAGGATGAATATTGTCATTTTGGGGTACAGTTTACTAAATTTGATTATTTCCAGACATATTTGATGATTTTCAGATTTTATTTTTTTATTTTTTTATTTTTTTATGCAAGGAAAAAGGAACCAAAGCCCATGGGCCTGCATACTGTTCTTCCAAGAAAAAGCAAAAACAATACAAAAGAGAGCCAAATTCAAGATCCATTCATTTCGAGATGCCTGGTCGCACTGCGTTTGAAGGACTGGAGATCATAGGAAGTAAGAAATACAGACAAAGGAAGACAGTTCCAGAGTTGACCAGTTGCATAAATGAAGGACTGGGAGTGACGGTTAACTCTTGCATTAGAGAGTTGGACAGAAAAGGGATGAGAGTTTGTTGCTAGACGGGTACTACGTGCCCGTCGTAGAGGTGGAGGGATGCAAGCAGACAGTTCAGAGGAAGTAGTGATAGAAGACAGATAAAGATGCAACAGTGTGGCAAAGAGACAGAGGTTGAAGGGAATCAGTAAGAGGAGGAGAGTTAATGAGACGAAAAGCCTTTGACTCCACCCTGTTGAGAAGAGCTGCATGTGGGAAGCCTCCCCACACGAGAGTTGTACTCCATACACGGGCGAATAAAACCCGTGTACAAGGTCAACAACTGTGCAGGGGTAAAGAAAGTTCGGAGTCGGCTTAGCACACCTAATCTCTTGGAAGCAGATTTCACAAGAGATGTAATATGTTCTTTCCAAGACAAATCCTGAGAGAATGAAACCCCAAGCATGTTCAAGGATGATACAAGACTGAGCTGGACATTACTAAACATTAGTGGGTAATCCTGAGGAAGATTTTGTCGGGTTGATAAGTGTACGAACTGAGTTTTTGATGCATTAAAAATGACAAGATTATTTTTACCCCAATCAGAGATATGAGAAAAGTCAGACATTAGGTGTTCCATAGCCTCATCCCTTTTTTGTTGAAGTAACTGCTGAGATGGACGTTGCGGAAACCGAATGGAAAGGTGAAGGGTGGAATCATCAGCATATGAGTGGATAGGGTTAGATGTACAGCCTAGAAGGTCATTGATGAATAAAAGGAAGAGAGTTGGTGATAGGACAGAGCCCTGAGGAACACCACACCACTGTTGATAGGTCTAGGAGAAGAACGATGGCTGTCTACAACAGCGGCTATAGAATGACCAGAAAGGAAGCTAGAGATGACGGCACAGATAGAAGGATAGAAACCGTAGGAGGGCAGTTTGGAAGTTAAAGATTTATGCCAGACTCGATCGAAAGCCTTTGAGATGTCAAGTGCAGTGGCAAAGCTTTCACCACAGTCCCAAAAGGAGGATGACCTGGAGTCTGAAAGATAGGTGAGAAGATCGCCAGTGGAGCGTCCCTGACGGAACCCATACTGACGATCAGAAAGAAGGCTGTGACAGGAAAGATGCTTTAAGATTTTTTTTATTAAGAATTGACTTGAAAACTTTTGAGACACAGGATGTTAAAGCAATTGGACGATAGTTAGAGGGTTGGGAATGGTCACCCTTCTTTGGGACTGGCTGAATGGTAGCAAACTTCCAGCAAGAAGGAAAGGTACAAGTTGATAGACAAAGGCGAAAGAGTTTACCTAGGCAGGATGTAAGCACAGAAGCACAATTTTTGAGGACAACAGGAGGGACTCCATCAGGCCTATATGCCTTGTTAGTATTGGGGCCAGTGATGGCAGAAAATACATCAGCTGAAGAAATTTTTGTCAGTCATGAGGAAGTCAGAGGGGGGAAGTGTTGGAGGAACAGCACCAGAATCGTCTAAGCTGGAATTGTAGGAGAAAGTCTGAGCAAAAAGATCTGCTTTATCAATAGAAGAAATAGCTTTAGTGAGTTATTTACAGGTGTTAGGCTTAGGTTAGCATCTTTAGCAGTTGGTAGGCCATTTAGATTGGCTTTAAACTTTTTTGGGGGGCTCATTTGGCTTTAAACTTGTTTTGGGGCTCATTTGGGTAGATTTTGGACTTGGTTGAGGGGGAAACCCAAGGCTGAATAAGGCATCCCATTACTTTACAAGTTAAATCTACCCCGCCTAATGATGGGTTTTTACCTAACCAATTTCATCATTAGACCAGGGTATACCTATAGTGGTATCTACTGTGGTACGGGGAAGGACGAGTTGGCTAAACTCGGGTGGTTGTGGTGTTTGGAGTAGGAAATGAGTAAATGATGCAGGGCAGATACAGTGCTGATAACACAGACAGAACTGTCCCTGCAACACAAGAAATCACCTGACACGGCAGACGTGGAGTGTTATTCTGTATAAATGGCAGGTCTGCCTGTTTTGGGGTGAAACTGGTTCTTCCAAAGGCCACTGCCATCTCTATAAAAAAAATCACATGCATTAATTTGAGTTCCAAAAGTTAGTTCATTTAGTGTTACCAGATGAGGAGAGAGAACTGTATAGTTTATTTTTTTTGTCCCTGGAAAAAAAATTTACGTCATCCTAAAAGGATTTCCTGGATACCTGGTACCTTCATTTTTCCCAGATTCTCAGGACTGGAATTGACCACATGCAATGTTTTGGACTACAAAAGAAGTTCATTATATCTTATCTATCCACCTATTTGTTGCTAGACACCTTTATCCTGTAAGAGGTGGCCACAATCAGATTGCCTCCATGTCATTCTGTCCTCTGTCATTTGGTTGCCCACCCACCAGTGCACACACCCCTCCATCTCAACCTTTGTTTCCCCCTCATCTTCTGCTCCACCTTTCTCACTCACACTTTTCTAGTCAGTTTCTCCTTCAGATGTGATTGGTAATATTAAATAACATTTATATTATAAATCAGCATTGATAATTTCGTAGTGTTAGCAGAAGTTATGTTGTAAAACGTTGATTATCATTTGAAAATGTACAGCATAGGTCAATGCACCTTTCTTTATTAATGAGGATGTGCTTAAAAAAAAAAAAAAAAGCGTAACGATTTATCACATACTGTATATCGAGTGAATTATAATGGGTCCAATCGGGATATGTTTTTGTCTAAAGGGTCACTCTGTGAAGTCTAAAAACAAGTTTGGAACCCATCTAAACTGGTACAGTCAGTCCTTACCTAACACGGGTATTTGCTTCCGCACCGACCTCGCTTTAGGCAAATATCGCGTTAGAGGGACTCTTGGAAACCCCTATTTCCTTCCGCACCCCTGCCCAAAGTCCACTTTTTCCCCCTTGTGGTGCAAAAATTTTTATAACCCCCAATTTGAATCTCCTAAAAGCATTAATATGGTTATAAAAAGTACATCAGGTCAATATGACTTTTTTATTTATTGTACCTTATGTGAGGAGAAAAGCATTGTACCTTATGCGAGGAGAAAAGCATTTTACCTTATGTGAGGAGAAAAGCAGACACTTTTTGCTGGAGATGAGGTAGAGGGGGAGAGCACAAGGCAGGCTGAGGAGGATGGTATGGGTAGGAGTGGGCCGAGAGAGGAACGCGGGAGGCAGAAGGGAGGTAGGGGGGTCCTGATTGGTTGGGTGGCGAAGCATGATTGGCGGGCGATGATGTCGTGTATTGAGAGGCTGCACAACTCCTACCGACTCACAGCCTGCACGGTTCAAATTACAGTACTGTGTTGTGCTAACAGTACCCGCGTGAAGAGTGTTTATTTCCTTCCGTAAAATCGTGCCACGTTAGAGCAATATCGCGCTACAGCAGACTATGCTAGGGGAGGACTGACTATAGTTATTTCACTTGGCTTGCCGCTTACCACCGGAAATAAGTATAAAGGGTAGTTTCTGTGGGATGTGAAGATAAGTTAAAATACAATATGTTGTCCCACTGCAGCTGGTGGCACAGCCAGTCCTGCTGTAAATTCAAATTGAGTGTGTTGGCTGTCCATCCCCCTGGAGAGCAAGATGTCACTTCAGTGAGCCCAAGAGTAATGCAATCATTTCTTTCCTGTCTTTCACAGTTTCCAACTCACCTAAGCTGGTAGTACATTGTACTAGACGCTCACTGTATCAAACCTCGATTTATGAAACATGCATTATTCCTGTTTTTGTTTTTGTGTCCTTGTGTTTATTTGGATATGAACATAGTGGACTGTAGGCTGTAGTTGTCCTGTAGTGTACCAGCTTCATTATAGTGGATAGGAGAGAATACAGGGACATGCATGCAACAGGGCACTGAAGCTGCTCAGTTAAATCACTGACACTGCAGTTAAATCACTGACACTGCAGTTAAATCACTGACACTGTGTCAAGGCATCGCAGCCCACTAGTTTATTTATATATACAGTACAGTAATCACTCGGGTTATCCGTTCACATTCATTATCTGTTCATTAGGCTTTGGCTATATTGTAACTGTAACCAAATTTATTTGTCCATAACCATTCATAAAAGCCCCAGCTTTGGCAGCTGGCCTGCCATCAACAGAGTAAAAAAAATTGTTCTGTGGCTCACCGGCTTCTGTGTCCACGCATGGGTAATAGCCACTAACCCACAAGGTGAGTGAGAATGGCTGTACGGATCCCAATCGTATGGTTGAAATCACTCGGCCACCCTGATCAATGGAAACATACTGGTTGTGTGTGAGGAAGTCAGACATAATCCACAGGCTGCGCAAGAATGGCTGTACGGGTCCCTATCAAATGGTGGAAATCCCCCGACCACCCCAATCACTAATAACATTCTGGAGGTGCATGAGGAAGACAGAGTGTAACCCACAAGATGAGAGAATGGCTGTCCCTACCGTATGGTCGAAATACTCCCAGCCACACACGGTCATCCGCTCCTTTATCGAATGGTCAAAGTCACATTGCCCTCCGGATTACTCAGTCACTCCTTAGACCCATGATGTATGGGGACCCAGTGTTTCTGCCACGTTGCTACATTTGCCTGGGTGAGCAAAAAGGACCCATGCGCTTGTAGGTCAGTGTGCCACTTTTTGCTTGCATGTAGCCAAGCGTGGGTAGAGACATGGCAATGCTGTACACTTCCAAGCTCTACCACACCTCAGTTCCTGCCTTTGTCTCTCTGCATGTGGATGTGCTTGGGTGAGGTTAGACATTGGCAGCATCCATTTAAGTGTTTGTGATGGTGCCCTACCTTCTGCAGACCTTAATTTCCCTCTGTAGTGTCTCCTTATGTGATGATGGCCCCACCACCACCCGAGAAACGCATCAGGAGGGTTTTGACTCTGGAGAAGATGTGTGAAATACTGTATTGGCGAAAGTTGACACGGGCTGGCCAACTTCATGAATTGTGCATGAATTTGACCTGCCCCACTTAACCTTGTCTGATATCAAGAAGTCACAGGAGCTGTGTCAGTATGGACAGGACCACGGTGATACTTCTCAAAATGGTGACCGGAAGGTGATGTCCCAGCACCGCTACACCATCATTGACCAGTTGACTTTGGTTTGGTTCCGCCAGCAACAGGGTGCTGGCATGCTTGTATGTGGGACCAAGTTGAAGGCTGCAGCCGAGAAGAGTGCACGCCTGCATGACGTGCACGACTTCAAGGCATCCGAGGATTGGCTCTTCCGGTTCAAACTTTGAATTAGACTTACTGCCCGTAAGGCACATGGTGAGGCTTCAAACTTTGAATTGGACTTACTGCCCGTAAGGCACATGGTGAGGCTTTAGATGCAGCAGTGGAGGATGTTGAGCCATTTCGCCAGAAAGTGCAGTACCTGATCGAAAAGGAGGGCCATGCTCTTAGTCAGGTGTAGAGTGTTGATGAAACTGGCCTGTTCTTCTGCTGTGCCCACCAACACTCTGGCAGAAGAGACGGTGAAGACTGTGCCTGGTCGGAAGTTGTCCAAACAACGTGTCTCGGTGTTGTGATGTTCCATTGCTAACGGGATGCACTGCCTCAAATTCGTCATTGTTGGATGTGCAAAACAGCCACATTGTCTCCATGGGTTGATGGATAGCCTGCTGTTGTGTGGCACCAGTTCTGTGAAGGCCTCGTTTACTGCAAAGATCTTCAGAGGTTGGTTCCTCAGACACTTTGTCAAGGAGGTTATTATCAGACAGAGGAACATGGAATCCTTCGTGGCCAGGTTAAAGCTTGCCTGATCCTTGACAATGCCCCTGCACATGTCGAAGAAAGATTTGGTTGCTGTTGACAGGTGGATTAGGTGCTTGTTGCTGCCAACTAATATGACTGCTCTCATTCAACCAGTGGACCAGGATGTTGTGGTGGTGGCCAAGAGATTGTACTGTCAGAGGTCCTCGATGAGATGATGGTGATGCCTGAGGACGAGGAAGGGGTCAACACACGTGGGGAGTGGACCTTTGAGAATCTGCGGCATTACAACATCAAGTCTGCAATTTTCAACTGGGCCAATGCTTGGAAGGAAGTTTCCACTAAAACCTTGGAAAGTGGTTGGTCTCGTCTCCTTCAGGGATGTGAGGTCGTGCATAACGTAGGAGGATTTGATGTGGACGATTTCCACCTTTGGCTACGAAACGCAGGAAAGGATGTGGGGATCGACAACGTGAGGGATTAGCTGCACGACGACAGCTGTGATCCAGGTCATCAGATGTTATCTGATGAGGAGATTTCTGCTGCTGTCTCTGTGGGACCAACAGAGGAAAGTGACGAGGACGAGTACGAGGACCCTGACTCTGGCCACCTTGAGCCAAGGATTGATTATAACTGATTTAAAAAAAATAATGATCATGTATTTATTGTAGGGACGTGCATATTATGCTCTTTATCTCCACTGAGCTTAAACTTTTTAAACTGAAGCCTTTGTTCAGCTTAGGAGAGAGGTACCAGATTGGAACAGTTAGCTAGAGCATTAATAAACCCCTTCACTACTACAGTTCTTTATCAGGGTTAATAAACAAAACATTAAGATGTTGCTTTTGTTGTGGACCCAGGCTCGTATGAATGTGAACCTAGTGGACTGCAGGATGAAGTTGCCATTTCTGTCCAATTTGCAGTCCTCCTTTGGAGGGATAGGGAAGTAGTTGAATGTTTCTGTGAAGAAGTAGTGGAGCAGAGTTATAATAGTAGGAGTTATTACGCAGGCATTCCTCTCCAGCACCTTAAAACAGACATAGTGTACAAGGGAATGTTAAGTTGGAATATCCTAATTGCTTTGGAAGAAATGCTACAAAGCCTCAAGGGCCCACAAGAATACACTTTTTTTTTTTTTTTTTTTTTAAAGGTGATGGGACATGGAGGCAGGGCAAGATTGACGGAGAAATGGAGGCAGTTTGTTTGTGTCCACTGCCTTGATGAAAGTCTGACTGTATGGTAGCTTGATAGTTCATTTACTATATATGATATATTAGTTTTACTAATAATGGCATTATTATAAGTATAGGCATTATTTATTATTATTATTATTGTTGTTATTATTAATCAGTGTTAGGTAGACAAAAGTCCTCATTAAAAAAGAAATTATATATTGAAGTTCCTTTGCTGCTTATAAATTTATTAGCTCTCAGTTGACAGTACTGGTAGTTGTATGTAAATGATTGTCCCTTATCGTAAAGTAGCATTTTTGTGCCCCCTTATTTGTTTGAAATCATTAGTAGGATAATCAGAATTTTTCTTTTATAATTCCCTTGCCATTGATAAAGTTGATTTGCCATTTCTTATCATTCTTTCCTCTTCCTTCTGCCTATGGGTGACTGTACACTGAGTGACAAGCCAAATGGTTTCTGGTAAACCAGAAAACCATGTACTATGCTGGGTGGTAACCATATAACCAAATTATGGCACCTGGTGGTTTAGTGGGTAATTAAGGTGCTCCAGTCTGGTTGAGTTGGGGTTTGTTGCTCATGTAATGCCACTCAGGGATGAGTGAGGCTGATCACTCTCATCTTTAATGTCAGGACCAACTTGCCTAGTCAGGACCAACTTGCCTAGCCCCGGGTACCTATGCTCCTCATGGGGCGACACAGGATTGGATGGTGGATGGATGGATATTTGTAAAAATTAATTTTAATTTATCACTCAGCCATTATGATTATTATATAGCTGTTGTTATTTTGTTGTGACCCTACCTCGTCTAGATATGACTTAAATGGGCCGCGGGCTGAAGTTTTCCTCCCGCAGCACACCATTCTTTGTTAGGGGACTAGGGAGGAGTTGAAGGTTTATAAAGCAAGGTTATGTCACTGCCAGCATGTGAGGGCATACTTCTTCAGCATTGATTTCTTAAACTAAAAAGATTTATGACATAACTCCCTCATAGTAAAAGGGGTTATCTTATGTTCAAAGCTGAGCACTAAGACATATTATTGGATTTCAGGGAGTATCCTCATGTTCCAAATGAAAACTTGAGGAACCAACACTGCTACTACTACAAGTGCCTACCATCAACACTGTCACCACAAACCACTGCCACCACCACCACCACCACCACCACCACCACCACAGCCATCACCACCCCCCCACCACCAGTGCCTCTGCTGCTCTTTGTGGGCCTCTGTGAGTAACAAGATATTTTTTTGCTAATTGTTGCATTAGTATAAAAATGGTTCTGCTGGTGCTATCCACCCCATCTGGGGTTAAGGCTTTTGGTTATATGTATACTCATTTCACTTTAGCCCAACCTATGATTACCAATTTGCCATCAGGAATGCTTGGGATTAAGGAATTTGGCTACAGACTGATATCTATTGAGAGATATTGACATAGGATTATAGGTCTGTGATTTGGGCTGCATTTAGTTAAACTGTTGTTGAGGCCTTTGGATATGTACCCACTTGACTGCAGGCTGAAATATCCATTCTCCTGTAGTCCAAAATCCTCCTCATGGGATATATGAAAAAAGATAGCTGAAGGGCATTCCTCTGCTCTGCCCATTTGTATCGGTGCCACCACATGAAGGTACCTGTCTTACTAGTTGCTTTTTATCAACAAAAATAAATGTTAGGCTTCTGAGTTTCATTTCTCCATTTTTTAAAATACAGGTACAACACCATTTTTCTGGCGTGTTGGATGAACTGTTTTGCCTAACTAACTGAGGCTACTTATGTCACATAATAATTCAGAGGGGACCATTGGAGATCCTGTATAATAATTCAGCAATACACCTCTGACCCACTATCTTTCAAAGTAACCACACGCATGTTGTAATTTAATTTTTTTATGGAAGAACTGGACTGCAAGCTGACAATGCCCTTTTCCTGGGAGTCCACCAACCCTAATTTGGGGGATTAGGTGGGAGTTCAGGGATGCTTGTACAGCAATACAGCAAACCTGCCAGATTGTATCAGTGCCTCCACATGAAGGCAACCCTCTGCAACAGGGAACAGGTCTGTCACAAGCAAACAAAAGCCTTTACGGTGTAACAAGTGAGCTTCCCAGGTGATAATTGTAAATCTGCCCTCTGTTTGTGATAAACTTTAAAAATATCTGCTTGCAAAATGGTAGCATTTCTTCTGGGTCTCTTGTATTGTCACAGAGCTTATTGAAATAAAGCTTCAAAAGGCTGAACATCTGGACCAAGTTAAGGTGAAAGAAATATAGGACAGCTTTTGAAAGTAAACACTAGAATATGATGCTAGTCATGGAGTAGAGTTATGGAAAGGATGTAGAGCCATAGAAATTTCTATTGTATCACTGAGCATTGAAAAATAAGGTTCAAAAGGCTGAAAATGGGCCATGTTAAGGTGAAAGAAGTATAGTACAATTTATGAAGGAGTACTGGTTGAATATGATGCTGGTCATGCAAAAGTGTTGCGATAAGGATGTAGAGATAAAGAATTTTCTTATTCTCTCATTGAGCCATGAGAATTGTTGCGATAAGGATGTAGAGATAAAGAATTTTCTTATTCTCTCTTTGAGCCTTGTGAAATTAGCATCAAAATGATGAAACTCTGAGCTAAGTTAGTGTAAAAGAAGTACATAAGCCTTTGAAAGTAAATGCAATGTGTACAGGCATCTTGATAGGGATGAGCCCTGATTTTGGCTTTTGTTTTCTCCTAAAGGGAACAACTTTGCAGGCTTCTAGCCTTGGGTTCCTACTTCTGCATTGTGAAAATATGAGGTTAGTCATGAAGTACAAGGAAAAGAATGTAGAGCCATTGAATTGTCTTAGTCATTTAGCTGTGTGAAACAGGTTTCAGAAGACCAAACATCTTGGCCAGTTTAAAGTGACAGAATTATATCAGTTTTTATGGTAAACAGAGCAGCCATAGGAAAATTCAGTTATATGAATTTAGGCCTTTGAGACCGGATAGTTTTTGTTGTGTATCTGTTGCCATTTTCTGGTGATAATTAAGCTTAATATATTGGCCATGTTGACTTTCTATGAACTGAATAAAATTAGGCTTGGCAAGTTGGAATAGAATGTGAAATTCTTTATTCTTGGCCAGAACATTAATTGCAAGAGTTCAACATTTTTGGTGCCCATGTGGTGGTGACCATCATCCACTCACTTAGTGTAGTGCTGCCTACTTCTTCCTTCACTTTTATCATTCTCTTTCTGTGCTGTGTCTGCCCTCCTCATTTCCTATTTCACTCATCATTCCTGTCACTTTTTATTACTGTTCTTTCCATTTTTGGTGGCTTTTCATTAAGTGACAAGCCTAATGGTTTCCTGTAGACCAGGAAACCATTTATAATGCTGGATGATAACCATACAGCCAACTCGTACGTGTTCCCAGTGTGTCAGCAAGTGAGTTGGCAGACGTTTAATGTCTGCCCCCGTAAAACAAGTAACTCAGTGCAGGTTAAAACTGCCATCTTCCTGCAGACCACCATCCTCCTCAGGTGTGATAGGAAATTGATGAACACGGGATAACTGAGCAACTCCACCATGCACCTATATTGGTGCCACCTTATGAAGACATTCCTCTCCAGCCTGAGAGTTATTGTGTGTGTGTGTGTGTGTGTGTGAGGGAGGGGGAGAGGTTTGATGCAACCTTAGTATACCCATTCAGTATGAGATATCTTTCCTAGTTTAAATACATTATACTGTAATTGTCAATTAGTTTGGCCATGTGGAGAGAATAAAGAAAGCTACTGACTAGCAAAGTTTATGTGAGTGACGTGGAGGCATGACTGAGGATGAGGTGGAAGTATGGGGTGAAGAGATGCTATATGAGTGAGGGAGGTTTGAATTAGAGAAAGAGACAGCTAATGGCAGGAGAGGAATTGACATGGAGGTTATTTATTTGTTACTACCTCTTCCAGGGTTAGAGAATCCATCTGCTATTAGGTAGACAAATAGGTAGGCAGATAGATTGGACAGGCTTAACCCTTTTGCGCTCAGTATGTTTTAATAAGTTTCGTGTTCCATGACACATCCCCCTCCCCCCGCGCACGCGCACCTGCCGCGCGCTCCAAAAAAATGTATTCTTAGCTTATTTTCACAACCGAAACATTTTGCCACAAAATATATGCATTCCTATTCGTTGATGTTTGTTCTACATGTTAAACAAAAAATAAATAAATAAAAACACACACACACACACATACAACTATATGTACATTAGGGCAGTGAAAAAACATTGGGAACATTCATCTCATTTATACCATCATTTGAAAGAGATTTTTATTAGCTTTCGAACGGGATAGTTGGCATTATGATACGAGGCATAGTTTTCGAGTAATAAGCGAAAGAGTAAAACTTTTTCCCAACAGAGAACAGAGTTTTTATTCGGGGAGCTCTGGCGAAAAACTTTTCTTGGCAGTGTTATGTTTTTATTTCATCAGCTTATCCAGTTTTATGGGCTTTCATTTGAGCCCCAAACGGTTTTCCTATGCCTAATAGTTTTTGAGAAAAATGCAAAAAACTATGGTGTACGCACGCTGTTTTGTGACTGTAGGGCTGTTTCCTGCCTCCCTCTATCCTACTTCACTGTTTCACTATTTCCTTGCACACTAGGTATTGCAAACTATATTGACATGATTCACTGAGGCAGTGTAGTTCTGGGGCCAGGGTTAGAAACAGTAGCAAATTCTTGGTTGGCTCATCGGCTGATAACTGCCACAAATGCTTCACAAACACTTAAATTTCCTACTGCAAACACCAAATCTAATCACAATAGTGCCCCAAACCTCTACATAAGCATTATTGGTATAGTGAAATATGTTGTGCTTCCGTGATGCGGGTAATAGAGTGGATTTAAAGGGACTAGAAACCGCGTGCTCCTCCCCCACTGACAGCTAGTTTGGTACTTAACAACCTGTATGCACTGATGCTGGTATTGGGACCCACTGTTGCCAACTCATTACTTTTGACGAAAGCCAGGCAAGCTATGACTCCTCTAAAAGTGATGCAAATCAAACTTTTTTTGGGGGGGGTGGGGGGGTTGCCCTTTATGACGCTTTAGTCCTCATCATGCATTTTCGCGGAAATACCCAAATGACGCCTAAGGCGTCATTGTGCGCAAAAGGGTTGTTTCTCTTTTACTTTAGTCCACCATCCTCCTCTTGAGGGATAGGGAAGAAGTTGGGAGATCTGTGTATAATTGGATAATACAGTTACCCTGTTATAATCAGTTTCAAGACATGAAGGAGGCCTTCTCCAAAATCATAAAGCCAGAACAACTGTCATACAGTAAATAAAAAGCATGGACAAATAATCATAAATCCAAAAAAAGAACATAGTTATAAATACAAAAAAGGACAAATAATCGTAATAAGTAGACAACAAACAGTTATAAAATAAATGGTAAACAATAAGTAACCATAAAAATAAAGTGGGGGCATGCATAATACAATTGTTTCTGTACGAGTATTTATGAACTTAATTGGGACTGGGTTGGCCCATAATTCAGCAAGTTAGAACAAGAAATTTGCCAATACTATTTACTCTTGACAAAAGTATAATAATCATTGGTGGAAAAGTGAACTCTGGCAGCAATTGAAGCACAGTACTGGTGTTTTTTTATCTTAAGTATTCTGTACAGTACAGTATATGCAATGTTTGGTATATAAAATGCACTAGCTGTAACTCAGCAGGCTTCCTAAAAAGCATGTACCTCCCAAAGGTCCAAACATGAATGTTTGTGAGTTGGGTTGCAACTATTTAGGCAACGTTAAAAACTGTGTGAGTAAACAGCACGTGTGTTTGTGTGCTGGAGTTTGAGTGATTGTGACAGCTTTTTGTATTATAATTCTTATATCTAACATTGGCTTAAATTTTAGTGTTTACCTTTGGCTTAGTCTCTGTAGCTCATTGGCAGAAAAAGACAGAGCTTTGGCTCAACCTGTTATCTGTAGTACTTCATGACTATGATCATGCAGGCAACCTTCCCAAGTTCAAACTTGTAAACATGAAATATGTCCATTGTTCAGGAACATTAAACTGGCTGCCCAAACATGGCTGTTTATGAATATTACCATTTGTTTAATTGATGCACTGACAACTTATAGCAATCCATATGCAGCCCCTGAAGTACTTGCAAGCTGACAGTGCATATGTTTCACGTAAACTACACTAATTTGAAGTTTTAATTCTTGACAGTGGCCACCAAAATGCAACCTATTGGCAGTTTTGAATGCTGTGTTTCAAAAATAGAAATACTGTATTTGAAACTTCCATTGTACAAAACATTGAAAGAGGGTACATTTTTAAATAAGTTAGACAAGGCTGTGCAACCTGTTCCCAAGAATCCATTTTGGTGTTGGAGGTATAATATGTTATAAAAAAGTAGTGAAAAGCCTTTTTCGTTTATGGTGAACCAGATTAGGGAATTGTCTAATGAAAATCATTGCAAAGTGTTATGTTTTTCTTTGTGTGTGTGTGTGTGCACAACTCTGGGCAAAGTCTTCAGGGCCTATCCTCAGGGCATATCCCCAAGGCCCAATAGTCCTCCTACATCACCACATGTCACCACTTCGGCACTAACACCCACCATCCATATTGAATACATTTTAGGGCTGTCTCATACAGGACTGGTGTATTGGTATCAGCAGAGGTATTTTTATGGCATGTCAACGGATCCTCGGGTAGATCAGTAAAGCATACTTTTTTATGAAATTCAAATCCATTAAACTGTTCCCTGCCACAGCGAGAATTTGAACTGTGGTCTGTTAGGACTGCAAGCCACCTGTCTGCCAATTTAGCCACTGCCTCCCCCAATTAAAAATATTGTTAGAAAAGTAAAATCTTTTTATTGTTCTGATAAAGTTGCCTTGCCTTTTTCAGTATCTCTAATTTGATTATCCTTATTCAGGAAAATGGAAACAAGAAATTTTGATTGAGAAGGAGACTAAGTGAATTGAAAGGCTGATTGCATTTCATTCGTTTGTTTCGTCCATTTATAAAGGCTCCAGCAAGCCTTCGTGCATCAGCCGTAGTCACCCAGTGGTGGCTCTCCATGTTGCTCGATATTGTGTGTGTGTGGAGGGGGGGGGATCTGAATTCATACTAGAGTACACCCTTCTAAAGTTCTCCGTTATTTCTAAAATTTAAACACAGCTTCAACCCAAGGAGTTTGAACTTGGTAAGGTTGACTGTACTGTAGTGTCAGTCTGTTATTGCAACTCTGTTTTCAGCTTGGAAGGATAGCAAATTTAGGCTAATTAATAATAAAAGGAGTTTAGGTAATGTAAATGTGTAAAATTGGGCTGTACTCTACCTTTTTGTTGGTTTCATAGGGCTGCAGTTCAAGCTGTTGTATGGTCCTGATGGGCACAGATCTTAATAAGTCTTGGTTCCCTTATGCTGATATAGGTTTGTTTACTTGTAAAGACTCCATCATGCATGCGTCCGCCTTTGTCACATGATGGCAACTCTCCACGCTGCCCGATTTCTCACAGCCATTCTGTTCAGTCGCTGATCCCTGATGTCACACTGATGTTGTCCCAGTCTATTTTGGGTGTACCTGTCACAGTAGACATAACACATTGCTGTTAGTTATTGAGTTTTCAGGCTCATAGGTGCATGGTTAGGTTTGACTTACAGGACTTTTCACTAGACTCCTTTTCATTGTCATTTTTTCTTGTATTGCTTGAAGGAAATTACTGTAATGGTAATTTTTATTTATAATTCGCAGCATTGACTTAGCAGTGGTTTTTGTCCATTTTCAGCATATTTCCCATAGGTGAATTGTGATTAAGACAGTGCTGTGGCTCTACACCCTTTTTTGTTACTTATCTTTTTGTGATTACCACCATAACCTAGTGTTAATACTTTGCACAGTAACAGCTCATTGCCAGAACAAGAGTACAGTATTTTACTATAGGTCTGTTTTCATTCCTTAACACTTCCCATAGTCACTAGCACCATTGATTACAGGTCATTGTCAGATTAAACATGTATTTTACTATAGGTCTGATATCATTCCAGTAGTCATTAACACCATATGTTACAGGTTGTGCCAGATTAAGAGTGCATGTTACTGTAGATTAGATCTCATTCCATAACACTTCAATATCCACTAGCACCATATGTTGCCTAGCACCATATGTTGCGTAGCACCATATGTTGCCTAGCACCATATGTTGCAGGTCATTGGCAGAATAAAACATTTTTTTCACTACTTTCACCATACCTGAGAGTTTATCTATTGTCACAGCTTACCTTTCAAGATGGAGAGATGGCAGTTTTAGGCACAGTTATAGGGGAGAGCAAAGCCCCTCCATGCACCAGCACTTCACTCTGTGAGAGCCAATGGCCAAATGATTTGCCTGACTCATTTCAGACCCAGGTTTGAAGCTTCACTCATTCCTAGTTCCATGTCACTGAAGCATAATCCCCGTATAAAATAGCCATTCTGAACAGGGATCGTTTTACATGAAGCTTCAGATCAGTTTCATCAGCCAGTACCTCTCTCCCTTTAAAGTTCAAAATAATGATAGTATTGATATTTATCCTGCTTTTTTTATCCCCTGTTTCCTTGATTTAGGTGGAGTTATACCTATTTTCCCTCAGTGGATCTAGTTCTCCCCCATTTATCCATCTTCTCCCCACACCTCTGTATCTCCCCCCCCCCCCAGTGGTTTATTGTCCCCCAGTGGGTCTGCTTTCTCTAATGGACCCATTTTCCCACAAGAACCCATTTTCCTCAGGGCTCTATTTCACCTTGCACCTTCTTTCTCCATGGACTTATTTTCACCCATGGACCAATTTCTACCTGTGTACTCATGGACCTATTTTACCTATGGACCTATTTTTACCTATGGACCTATTTTCTCCCATGGACCTTATTTCCTCTCATGGACCTATTTTTACCCATGGACCTATTTTATTTCCACTCATGGACTTGTGTTCCACGGACCTATTTTATTTCCACTCATGGACTTGCATCCATGGACCTATTATATTTCCACTCATGGACTTACTGTATTCCATGGACTTATTATATTTCCACTCATGGACTTTACTCTCACCCATGGACCCATTTTATTTCCATTCGTGGATTTATTGTCATCCATGGACTTATTTCCACTCATGGGTTTATTGTCACTCATGGACCTGTTTTATTTCCACTCATGGGTTTATTGTCACCTGTGGACCTGTTTTATTTCCACTCATGGGTTTAGCACTCATGGACCTGCTTTATTTCCACTCATGGGCTCAGTCACTCATGGACCTGCTTTATATCCACTCATGGGTTTTATTGTCACCTGTGGACCTGCTTTATTTCCACTCGGGTTTATTGTCACTCATGGACCTATTTTATTTCCACTCATGGGGTTATTATCACCTGTGGACCTGTTTTCACCCTTGCATGTGTTCCTTTCTTGGACTTACTTTCCACATAGATCTCTTCTCCCCATTGAGAGGCAGCTGTGTCTTTCGTGGACCTATGTCCTTCCTTGGTTCTGTTTTTGACATTGGACCAGTGTTCTCACTTCGGTCCATTTCCCTCAAGAGCCTGTTCCTCCTTGGATCTCTCTCTCTCTCTCTCTCTCTCTCTCTCTCTCTCTCTCTCTCT
>JAGKTI010015619.1:0-11087 GCA_018397915.1 Birgus latro
TGGTGATGGTGATAGTGGTGGTGGTGATTATGGTGATGGTGATGTTGATGGTGGTAGTGATCATGGTGGCAATAATGGTGATGGGAGTTGTAAGGATGATGATGTTAATTTGTGGTGATAGTGATGGTGATTGAGCTGTGATGATATTGCTAGTTGTGGTGATGATAGTGATGATACTGCTGATAATGGTGATGATGAAAATAATGATGTCAATAATGACCATAACTGCGAAGGCAATGGTGATGATTTTGATGATAATGACGGTAATAATTTCGATGATAATGATAGTGATAACTTTGATGATGATGATGACGGTGATAAAAGATAATGATAAGCAGATTCAGTGTGGGATGGAGGAATTTCCTAGGAGACGGGATCGTTTCTGAGTAGGGACAGAAACAAATGTCTGGAGGTAAATTTGTCTAAGTCACTCCTAACAAGATGCGGCGTCAGGCAAGAGACATTAATTAAGGTACTCTGTTACTTTTTTCCTTCATCTATTCTTAAGGCTTCTTAAATAATTATCTTAGCTACTATGTCCTCTAAACGAATTTTAATGATATGAGTAATTGTTTTATAATTTATATTCCTCCTTCCTCCTTCTCCTCCTTCGTTTTCATCATCATCATCATCATCATCATCATCATCATCACCATCTTCACCATCCTCCTCTTCCTCATCATCATCATACTAACCCCATTTCGCATTATTAAACAGAGTGCGTCAAAAATATGAAACGGAAAACAAAAGCAGTTATGATAACACCAGAAACATAGCTATCCCTGTCCCCTATCTACCTGTCCATCTACCTAACCACCTGTCTATTTATCTATCAAATTCTCCTTTCCTCCGCGACTTTCATCTGATCAATGCTATGGAGCGAAAACCCAATGATATCAGACTGGATATTTCCGCTATCTTGGAGTCACTCAGGTAGCCAATAATGATTCATATTTTTTATGACCCGTGCAAAGGTTAGAGAAGAAAATTATTATTCACTTGCAAAGGAATAAAACTGGTCAAGTCTAGAACTGTTCTCCTCTATCCGTTTCTAACCTGTGACCTCGTTTCTTTTTTTCTTCGTTTTTTTCTTCTTCTTTTGTCTCTACATCTTGTCCAGGCATCTTGAAGAAAACGGATCATAATTTTCGCTTTCCTTATGTTCGGCTTTATTTCGAGAGGACAAATTTTGCGTGCCCTCAGCCTTGTGTTTTTTCTGTCTTTGTTAGGCTTAAAACACACACACACACGCTACACTCATATACTGTTCTTCCAGCAACGCCGATAATAA
This sequence comes from Birgus latro, assembly GCA_018397915.1. Classification (NCBI taxonomy): domain Eukaryota; kingdom Metazoa; phylum Arthropoda; class Malacostraca; order Decapoda; family Coenobitidae; genus Birgus; species Birgus latro. The sequence continues at coordinate 1,292 of JAGKTI010015619.1, forward strand.
TGGCAAGGTGAAATAGCAAAGCAGTACAGACCTCCAGTTACCTTCCTTTAATTTCGTTCACTTTGCTATGTCGCCTGCCTTTCAGCTTCCTCTCTTATTGTACTTATTTTCTGTTTTCTATTACGTCTCTCTATTGGGGGGATTATTCTCCCTCTCTCTCTCTCTCTCTCTCTGTCCCTCAACTCCACTTCTCAAATCGATTAAGGTCACCAACAAGGAAAGTTTTCAGACGGATAAAACTTCAACACGTAAGTCCCTGCGTCTTTCATTTCCTCCCTCCTTCTCTCCCTCCTTGAGCCTCTCCCTTTCTCCCTCCCTCCTTTTCCTCGCTCTCTTCCTCCCTCCCTCCCGCCCTACCTCTCTTCCTTCCCCTTTTCCTCCCTTTCTCTCACCTCCCCATCATCCTCCCTTCCACCCTCCCTCCTACCTCTCTTCCTAAATCAATCTTCCTTCTTGCTTCCTTTCTTTATCCGTCTCTTTATTTCTCCCCTCCCCCCATCTCTTACTTTCTCTCTTCCTTCCACTCTTCCCCCTTCCTCTCATCCTTCTTATATTTTCAAAACCTTTCAACTTAATCATCACCATCGACATCACTATAACCATCACCGCCATCACTAAAACCTCCAAGTTCACCATCACCACAACCATCACAACCGCCACCGCCATCACCATCATTATTCCCAGTACCCATAACACACAGTACAAATCCCTATACACACACGCCCTCTGAACCCTCCCGTTACTCTGGTTGGGGGAGATGAACCCTTTCTGCAGAACCACTTGCATGTCAGGGAACAAGGTAGAGTGAAGGGTAATTTGTGGCCCGGAGATGATTGCTCCTGCCCTCGTTCTGTGCCAAGGGAGAAGGGAGAGAGGGAGGGAGGAAGAGGAGAGGAGAAAATGGGTAGGAAGAACGGCATGTAAAGGAAGAAAAGAGGAAGAGGGATGGAGGAAGTGGAAGGAAAAGAGAGAAAAGGAGTAGGAGGAACAGCATTAAGGGGAGGGAAATGTGAAAGGGAAAGAAATGATTGCACTGAAAAGAAACTGGGGTAAAGGAAATTAACACTTCTTTGGTGCTGCCTACTCAGTGCGATGTTTATGGTGGGAAAATCTCATTCAGTACAGCGCAATGATAAGAACAATGGTATTTCATGACCTGTCGTTGGGCTTATGAAGAAGTACGGAAGATAATTACACGTATTAGATCACAATAATAACTTCCATGGTTACAACGCATGATCTCAACATGTTATCTGAATTTACAGTTGAGTACTATGAAGTTGAGTACAATGAGCACTGATCAATGTCTATATCAATGAATCGGTTAATCAATCAATCAATCAATTTATCTATCTATCTAAAGATAATAGAGAGAGAGAGAGAGAGAGAGAGAGAGAAGAAACTAACCACCCCAATCACTCCACCGTGGTTTACAAAGAAACACTGAAATCAATAACATCGATAAATTGAAGGTCAGAGAAGGGAAGCTACGTGAAACATTCAGGACTCATCTACCGGAGTGAGATTTCTTTTCGTTTCTTTTTGTGGTCTTTCTTTACCTCCCTGAGCGATAATTGAGGCGTGGAAGGAATCTAAGTAATCGGTATCTGAATTTAAAAAAAAAACATTAGATGAATTGTTATAATTTTTCAATCAATGTGAGAGTGTTGTGTTATTAGTTGTTTGGTAGGTTTTCGTTCTGTATCCTCTCTCTCTCTCTCTCTCTCTCTCTCTCTCTCTCCTCACAGCTAGCAGACCTCCACATCTACATCCTTCCACAAGACAAACAAATTTATTTTTCTCTCACAATCCTCACCTAACTCCCCCCTCCCTCTCTCTCTCTCATTAAAGCCATCCCTCCCTCCGTCTCTTACTCTCTTTTCCTCTCTAATCCTCCAGTTTCTATCTTTAACCTTCTCTCTCTCTTCTCACAGCTAACGGACCTCCACATCTACATCCTGCCACAAGACAAATGGATCCCGTTCCGCCGTCTCGCTCGCAACACCGTCATCGAGGAGACGGTATCGGCGGGGTTCGTGCGAGTTCCCCCTGACCTGCCCCTAGCTGACCTCAGGCTGGAACTGCGGGGTCAACTGCAGGAGGACTTACCCGAGAACTACGTGTTTATAAAGAGCGTCGGCAGGAACTTTACGCAGGTGAGATGAATGGGTGATTAAGGTAAAGGTGAATCTGGAAGGGAAGATAATGGAGGAAGTGAAATTTTTAGTGGGTGAGATGAAAAGTTGATTAAGTAAACTTTGTAAGGAATGGCAACAGATGATATAGAATTTTCGAAACATAAGATGAATGTTCATTAAGGAAAAGGTGAATTTTAGACGGTATGGTGAGATGCAAGGCTAATGAAGAAACAGATGAAATTATGAAGGTAAGGTAAAGGAAGACCTGAGGTAGAAGCTAGGGGGTCAACCACAGGGGGACCTATTGAAGAATTACCTGTGTATTAAGGGCGTTGGCAGGAACTTTACACAGGTGAGATGCAATTAGAGTTACGAAGAGAAGGTAGATGTGAAAGCTGAGGTATGAAGCAACAGAGGAAGTGAGATTCATACATCTGAGATGTAGGGTTGAGATGAAAGATGGGGGACGAAATTTTAACTTTTTGCCAGTGAGGTGCGAGGTTGAGAAGGTGAGTGTGGTGATAACTGGAATTTGGAGCAGGTGAGATTTAAGGTTAACGAAGGGTTGATTAGGTAATAGGCAGGTGGAATACTGACAGATGCGTGGCGAGGTCAAGGTGACTCTAAGGCAAGTGAAGTGGACTTTCATGCAGATGTGATGCTGGGCTGGAGGGTGGACAAGAAAGTGGATGGTCTGAGGAGTGATGGGCGAGAATGAGGGTTGGGAAATAAGCAGTGAATAAGGTGAAGTATTACTCAGGCGAGATGTAAAGGTGGAGAGTCGAAGGAGAGTAGAAAAGTGGAGTAATGGCAGGTAAGATGGAAGAGTGGAGTTAGTGGATGGGGTGATATTTTACACAGGCGAGATGCGATGTTGTATGGTGAACAAAATAGTAAACAGGTGGAATATTGACAAGAAGGTTAGGAGGTAAGGCAGTGGACGAAGTGGAATTTTACACAGTTTGATGTCGAGGTGAGGTAGTAAGGTGGATTATGTACAGGAAAATGAAGAATAACGAGTACAGTGTGGGTGACCTGGTTGGAAGATGAACCTAATTCCTTTCGTACCTCGATGTTTTCTTAACTATACGAGACACCTCTGTACACTTTAAGAAACATTTCTCTTGCTGAAGGGGAATAAGCATTTGAAGTGTATTGCATGGTCGATAGAAATATGAGAGGCTAACCCTGAACTAAACAGAAATAATATGAAAAAGAATTAAATATAAGAGACAACATCACACTGACAGGGTTAAAGGGGATAGTTTTCAACTCCTTTCTACAAGACAGACTTCATTACTGATGAATAACATCGTCTGGCAATGACAAGGATAGCATAAGAAGGCGTCATCGCGTCATCGTACTGAAGGAACGTGTATGCAGTGAATTCGCTTAACCTGCAATTTGTGCATACAGGCAAGGAGTAATCAGGAGGCAAAGCTGGTGGTGTAGGCAGTTAGGGTGGCCGGGGCAATTATATCACATTAGGTCATTCACTTAATTGATCAGATATTTTAAGTGCGCAGCAAAAACACAGCAGTGTGTGAGATCAATGTCGAAGGGTTATAAGGCTCTTCGAAACCGTCCATCCGATTGGAACACAGGGTCCTGCGGCTAGGTCACTTAGTCCAGACAGTTAAGGCAAGGATGATCCGTCGCCATTCCCTGAGTAGCAGTTTGTGATCAGTTAACCTCAACCACTCCTTAAAAATCACTCGTATGGACACATCCGGTTGAAGCGTCTTAACCCACTAGACGCTCTAACGAATTATGTATCAGAGGGATGTGTGACAACATATGAAACAAGACTTAGCAGTTGGGTGTGTTTACGACACTTTGTTACTAAGAAAATCTTCATTCCTTGGTGAAGAAAGGTCGGGAATAAATGCTAACTCTTAAGTTGTGTTTCTTTTGCTACTATATATTTGTTTTTCCAGAATTAATATTTAGTAATTTTCTACAAATATTCATATATATAAGTGTATAATCCTATATCTCTGTATGCAATTTTTATGGTATACTACGCCAAGTATACTGGAATAAGATGAAGAGCCGTAGCATTAACATTCCTGCGGTAATATCAACCAATTAATTGCAAAAGGGTTGGAGTATATACGTCAGCAAACTTAAAACGGACAATAGTAAAGAAGCGAACAAGCAAATAGACATCAAACGCAAAACAAATAAAGAAAGCATTAAATACAAGTGATCTTTTGCGCCAGAGCGGTGGTGTGCTTGCGTGCCTCTAGTTAAACACGACAAATGTGAAGCCATGTTTTTTCTGCTAGAGAGGATGAGTTAAAGTGAGCTGAAAATGCTACCTTGGTAAAATTTTGAGGTATCTCTCTCACAATTTTTCTTCCTCCCTTCTCCTCCATCTCCCCTTCCCTCCTCCTCCTTCCCCCCTTCCCCCTCCTTTTCAGTTCTCAGTTACCAGTTTCGAACCCATGCGTATATGTTCACTATGCAGCTTAGTATCTCGTTTTACCCATTTACTCTGTTAAACATGGAGGATGTATAAAACTACAGGTACAGGGAGTAAGAAACAGACGCGCCCTGGCTGACATTTGTTTTGCTGACGTAACAGGGACCTTAACCTTTTCAGTCTTTCTACGCTTCGGAGAGACCCCTCGTAGCCAAGACATGAAAACCGATGTCTCACACGGTTTTCCATTTAATAAGCATGACTGCAGATGAAAGCGCGTTATTTCAGAGTTGTAGTTATTTTTAATACTGATGAAACCGTCGTCATTGCTGTTACTGTGATCCCTGGCTCATCTGCAACTTGAACTCGGTGTACTGCAGGCTTTAACTGCCCTTCTCTTGCAGTCTACCATCCTTCTTTTGTGAGGATAGGGAAGTAACTGAGAGACATTCGTATATTGTTGCTAAACATTTATTACAAATCAGTATTCAAGATAAAGTAGCAATAAAGGCCAAATTAGAGTAAAAAGGGTACAGGAAAATAACTTGATGAAAGCGAAATAAATGCCTATAATGACAGCCTCAAGCAGTTCCGGGTATAACGGATCGCTAGGTATGACAAACAGATCCTTCAATACTAATGAATGGCTATGGATCCGGCCACTGCTGTATAATTCATCCTTCACATAACCCATACCACAGTCACGACCCTGCCCTGCTGTATAATTCATCCTTCACATATCCCATATCACAGCCACGATCGATGTATGAACACTCGTTTGATTCATTACCTCTGTTATGCTGTCACCCTTGTTTGTCTGTTTGTATCAGTGTGTGTGTGTGTGTGTGTGTGTGTGTAGCTATCTTTGTCTCTGTCACTTTATCTCGGTGTCTGTATGTCTGCCTTTCTGCCCATCTATACGAGTAGCCTGTCTGTCCATCTCAGTGTTTGTTGATTATCAGACAGAAAAAACGGCCACGTTTTACGATTACCAGCGGGAATAACATATGTTACCACCTGAAGTTTTCAAAAAAAAAAAAAAAAAAACGGACTAAAATATCGATAAAAACTAGCACGGAATAACGTAGTTCCCGCAGTCATCCACAAAGCACCAACATGGGTACGTTAGTCTTCAAAGAAAATGGAACTATTGATGCCTAATGTCAGGGTAAGCAAAAGAAAATTTTGAGGTCAGCCCGCCTTGGCTCAGATGTAAATTTGAGTGGAAGTCCGTATAGAGACATTTATATGTTCATGCATACATCTTTGCATATATACGTGCATATACGTATATACTAATATGTCAAGGAGCATTGCACTGACATGCTGCTTCCATAACATGTTTTTTTTTTTATAAAGAACTGGATGGCGGTAGCAGTTAATTAATTCACAAATTTGTGCACACACGCCTAACTCGAAAATCTGTGTGATATTCTCCTTTTTCCATCTAAGAACAATTTCATTCAGCTTATGAGATACTTTTCGAATGAGTGATTTTATATAGCTTTCTTAAAAGGAAGAACAATAAATACAAAAATGCCATCGAAATGAAGGACTAACATACAATATGGCCTCACAAACTGTCTCAAAATCCATTATTATTATTTAACTAGCTTAGGAGGTCCCTCTGGTTGGAGGATGCATTGTGAAACGTGTGGAGCGACATCCTTAGAGTTTTGGATTTGTCACCTCGAAATGGAAATATCGCTCATCCCCAATCCACGGGTACGATGAAGACTAATTTTTTATTGTCATAGTCATGCTACTTGCAAGCGATTAAATATACATGTGAATAAATATATGCAAAACGTGTGGAGAGAATAAATATGTATAAAACTTGTGAATAAGCTTATATGAAACGTTGGAACTGACATCCGTAGAGTTTTATTTATTTAATTATTTTTACTTGTCACCTCGAGATGGAAATAGCCTCCAAGAAAATTAAATATCCCATGGTCCAATGAAGTCTTCCTGAATAGTCTGCTTCCTACCTCCAGACGATTTTTCAAACTTGGAACACCCTCCCCCTCGTTGTGAAATGGTTAGACGTCACTAAAAAAAAAAAATGAATCTCCACTAACATTTCGGTACAATGACGACAAACTTATGTATGTATGTATGTGTGTGTGTGTGTGTGTGTGTGTGTGTGTGTGTGTGTGTGTGTGTGTGTGTGTGTGTGTGTTTTGTTACTTTACAATGACTATTTTTTTTTTTTACTGCAGTGCCGCTCCATTCAGCTTAGGAAGAACCGCCCCTCGTAGTGATGGGGTTGTGTTGTAATATGCGGGATAAATCGCTGAGGAACAAGTGCTATGGAGCTCCCTAAGGCTGCCAGGACACGGCCGACGGTCATGCGAGTAAGATGAAAAAGAGAAGGAAAAAAAAATGAAAGAAAAAAAAAGGAAAATAAAAGAAACAAAGAAAAGAAAGAGAAAGAAAGACAAATAAAGGAAGAACGACAAATAAAGGAGGAAAGTTTAAGACCAATAAAAAAAGACAAATAAAGGAAGGAAAAGTAAAAAAGAAAGAAAGGGAGAAAGAGATAAAGGGTGGAAGAAAGACAGCAAATTAAAACAAGCGTATTTTACTCCACAAAGTCTTCATTATGGCTGGAGAAGTGAAGTGAGAGCCGTAAAAGGGACTTTATTGCTGGCAGACGCTGTAAAAGTTGGGTGATTAGAAGAGACCTCATGTGGTACAGGTAACACTGGCCCCATCAGAGAGACCAGTATGAGAAGAGCAGATGAGAGAAGAGGATACGTTAGGAGAGGAGAGCGTAAGAGAGATGACAGGAAAGGTGCGATTAGGTTTGAAAAAGAAAGGACAGGTTAGAAGAGGAAAGGAGAGAAGAGACGAGCATAGGAGAGAAAATGAGAGACTATATGGGAAGTGGAGAGGAAAGGAAAGGAAAGGAAAGGAAAGGAAAGGAAAGGAAAGGAAAGGAAAGGAAAGGAGGGCAGATGTAAGACGAGAAAAGGAGAGAAGAAAATAAGAGGAAAAGAAGGGGGGTTAGAGGAAAGCAGAAACGGAAAAGAAAAAAAGGGGGGAGAAATCTAAAAAAAAAAAAAAAAAAGACAAGAGAAGAGTAGAAATATATAAAGGAAAGGAAGGGGATAGGAGAGAAAAGAGAAGAACAAGGAACAGAGGAAGAAAAGAAACAAGAGCTGTAGAATCCGAGTTAGTCAACCGCAACACCATATCCCATTCAGGTTTATACCTATTCATCAACAACAGTAGAAAAATATAAAACTCTACGGAACCACCCTACCAGTTTTTCTCCCCGGCCTTGAACCAACTAGCACAAATATTTGGACAGCCTCGCTTTATTGATCTAGGGCTCAGGCAGGAGAAATGTTAGCTCAAGGCAGCCCCAGCGCGCCTGTGTGCGCTGCCTCCCCATTCCTATACTTTCTTGAGTCGATATTTTTCTTTACGACTGCATTTTTGTACTCTTAAATCACACAGCTAAGAAACCCTGTACAACCAGAGTAGGGTAAAGGCTGCTCGTATGTACTCTTTACAGTTGCTACCAAACCCTTCACAACCAAAATAGGATATAAGATTTCTCGTATATACTCGTAACTACCGCTGCTACGAACACCTTCATGGCCAAATTAGAACGAACATTACGATGAAAAAATACGACATAACCAGGATGAATCCTGATACTAATACTCTGTTATGGGGACTTGCTTATCTTACCAAATGTCTAAGATCCTTTGTGAATATCCCTCCTGTGCCGAGATTACGAACTTACGATCAATTCCCCCTCGTACTGTGATTTTTTGCGAGAGAGAGAGAGAGAGAGAGATGCGGAAGTGTCTGCAGCGGAGTAATGAGGGAGGATTTACCACAATAGCTCATAGTACTGAAAGGGTTAATATTCTCTTGTACGTTATATACAGTTCTTTATTATCGACGTTGTTTGCAGCAGTAACGTAAGAGAATATTACCATCGCCTTTACAGAATTTACTAGTAAGAAGGTGGTGCCAGTCTCCTAAGTCCACAAATACTCGGCCCCACGAGCTAACTTTAATATCCTCGTGTATTAGTATTGTTGATATGGGTGACTACTGACGATTTTCCTCATTTAAGGGGAATCTCCTCAGTCAAAGAGCTTTACAGTTCCCGATTATCCTGGATACATCTAGGTCTCATACTAGAGCAAACATCGAATGATTTTATGTAGCTAAGAGAAATCCCAACTGGCTCTCGGGAAGATGGAGAGGGGAAGGAGGTTTGGTGATGATGATGATGATGATGATGAGAGAAATCCCAGTAGTTAGAGTGAGCTTTTACTTCAACTAAATTCTTCCTTGCTAGAGACACACAAACATTAAATTCAGGATCACAACATACTGTCAAAGTTAGCCGAAAGAAAGTTTAAAATTCTCATAATTAACTCCTGCGCTACTCTGGAGATACTACGCTTTGGTATAAAATTCTGGTTAACATATGACAACATCTTTAAGGTGAAAAAAATCTCAGCAGTTAAAGGGTTTGGCGAAAGAATATAGAAACTGGAAAGCACATTAAGGGTAGGCTCCGATTTTTTCATTACATACATTACACACTTTATATCCAGTGTTAAGCCTTTTTGTCGAAGCATTAATATATATTCTAGTTTCACCAAGTAGATGGACACAACACTGAGATAAATCAATAAATACATAAATAAATAACTACAGACTTACGTTATGACATTTCAGAACGTATTTGCTTGGCGAAAATGTAAACAAATAAGACCAAGTTAACAAGGCCACCACTAGGGGGCCAGGCTGCGTTGAGTAGCATATGTCGTGATTCTGGTTAATTCGGACTTTACCCCAACCTCAGTCCTCAGTCTAATGTCCCGGGATTACCATGTGTGTGTGTGTGTGTGTGTGTGTGTGTGTCCCTCCGTTGTTTATTTTGTTTATGTTATGTCTTGGCTGCGCTGTATTCCTGTTATTTTGATTAGGTTCTATGCCCTGTTTACTGGTTGCGTTGTACTGTTACGTGTAGGAACTAATCACGTAACAATAAGAAAATGTAGTTAACTAATATAATGGTCTCATAGCAAGAAATCATTACTACTGTTTATTTCTTATCGATCATGTCCCACACTAAACCAGAATAAAACAGGTAGTATTGATATATCCTTTAAGAAGAAGAGTTGTATTAATGAAGAAGAAGAAGAAGAAGAAGAAGAAGAAGAAGAAGAAGAAGAAGAAGAAGAAGAAGAAGAAGAAG
>JAGKTI010015620.1:0-20329 GCA_018397915.1 Birgus latro
TAATATTATTATTATTATTCAGGTACGAACGTGGTTACCTGGGGATTAACTGAGATATTTATGCACGCGTTTTATGAATGTTAGTACTGTATAACCCAGGCAGTTTCTTTCTCGTGTTTAGAAGTGTTTACAACTCCGTTAAGAAAAGTTTTGCTTCATTTGACTGGAAACTTTGCTAGAATTCACAGTTGTAACCTTTACCTCCCTTGAAGCTCGACGGATCAGCGGTGATCTGCTAATTAACTGTCATAATATCACGTCCTTTTAAGACTCCTTATAGTGGTCCAAACTTAAACAGGCGGCTGGGGTGGTTTTCTGTTCTTCCATATATTATAATACATACGTTAAAATTGTATTCATATGTGTTTACCGTATTTGCGATGCCTTTTACATATATAACAGCCGTTTCACATCGCCGGTTTGGGAAACTTAGCACCACTGTACACAGATTGTTGCCCCACCCCATCCGCCAGTTTAAGTGTGTACCACTAGAGTCCCGTAAGGGGTGGCCACAAACAAATCGCCTCCATGTCACCCGGTCCCCCGCCATTTCACTGTCCTGGTCCCAGCTCACACCCACCTCTCATATAATTATACCTCTCCACTCCATCCCTCCATCTCATCCTTGGCTTCCCACTCCCTCTCCCTCTTCCACTTCACTCACATACACTCTTCTAGTCAGTCTCTCGCTCTCCATCCTCATCAACTGGCCAAACCACCTCATTTCTCTTAACGCTTTCTGTCACATCAACATCCACTCAGCAACGCTCCTTCACTTCCTCATTTGTCAGTCTGTCTTTCCATGTAACTCCACATGCTCCTATCAAATAACTCATATCCACTGCTCTCATTCTTGACTTGTGTCCTTCCAACAAGGTCCAAGCTTCACTTTCATACGTTAGAGTTGGTATCACAATACTGTTATGCAGCGACTTTTTTTCTTCCCTGCACACTTGTTTCTTATCACTGCTTTCAAAGAACCAACAACCCTTCTTCCTTGTTGTACCCTTTCAAGCATTTCACCCTCCAAATTTCCATCCACACTCATCACACTACCCAAGAGTAAGGATGGAAGTTTGGAAGGTGCGTTTTGTCTTGCTGAGTAGATTATACCCCGTAAACATTCATCGTATGGTTTGTGCTTCAGTCGTGGTAGCTCATCATTTTTGTCGTTCTAACATCTCAGTATCATCTTTTTTTTTCTTAATAAGGTGATGACAACTGTGCACAATACTTATGAACTATACAAGGTTTGAATGATATTCTCTGACCCGAGTTCGAATGCTGTAACTTTATTTCCAACTTATTTGAATCTTTGCTCTCTCGTGCACTGTGTAGGCTTGATTTTAAATAATTTGTTACAAGTATTCGTTATGGCCATGTATGTGTGTGCTCACACCCAGGTAAGGGTGAATGGAGATTTGAGTGATGAGTTTACCGTGAATGTTGGTGTGCATCAGGGGTCAGTCTTGAGCCGCTTGTTGTTTGTCATACGTGACTTCAGAAATGGACTCCCATAGGAAAAGTTGTATGCTGATGATTTACTGTTGGTTGCAGAGGATGAAGGGGAGGCGGAGGAAAGATTTAGGAAGTGAAGAGATGGTATGGGGCACAAGGGCTTAAGAGTAAATGCATATAAAACAAAAGTAATAGTATCTAAGGCTGGGGATGGTACTATCAAAGAAGAGGGAGAGTGGCCATGTGCGATCTGTCACAAGGAGGTGGAAAGTAATTTCATCTCTTCCAGTGTTTGTGATAAGCGAGTGCATAAGAGATGTAATGGTATTAGAGGCAGACTGTGAGATAATGCTGACTGGAGTGCATGTGGATATTGCCAGGCGTGAAAGGATTGAACTTGCTGGTGAGTCTCTTGAGTGTGTGGAAGAGTTTTGTTATTTGGGAGACATGTTATGTGCAGGAGGTGGGGAAGGAGCTAGTTCTGTGGCTAGAGTGGAGTGGTTGGAAGACGTTCAGAGAGCTGTCACCTCTCCTGACATTGAGAGGGATCTCCCTCCTTGCTAAGGGATCTTTGTACGCGGCATGTGTTGGGAGTGTAATGCTTTATGGTAGTGAGACCTGGGAAGTAAAAGAAGAGGATATTCGCAGACTCAAACGTACAGAAATGGCAATGATTAGGTGGATGTGCAGTGTGTCCTTGAGTGCAAGGCCTGGGAGAGCATAAGTTTACGATGGAAAAGTTAAGAGGTAGGATGGGACTGGTGTGTATTGGTGTTGTGATGAGGAGAGGTAGATTGAGATGGTTTGGGCATGTGGAGAGGTGGGGCATGATATGTGGGTGCAGAAAGTGAGAAGTGTTAATATTGAGGGTAGGGTAGTGAGAGGTAGACCGAAAATGACCTGCGACGAGGTCTTTGAGTGTGACCTCAGGGTTAAGGGACTAAATAGAGAAGCTGCCAGAGATCGAGCAGCATGGAGAACCGCCATTAGGCGACCAAGGCCGGCGCATGCAAGCATGTTGGAGACTTCAAAAACGAAAACGAAGTATTCCTAAATCTCATTCTCCATTTACATTCCCGAGTTGGGTATTATACACAATGTAGCTAACTTTTTTTTAAACTCCCAACACTAGCGACTTTGCTTTGTCAGTAATCCATCTGTCACATGTGAACCCGTCTGGAGAATTCATCAAGATCTCTCGGGAAACATGCTGCAGTTGTTCGGATGTATCCGAAGTGTTACTGATTTTTGTATCATCAGAAAATGTGAACATTTCACAATATAAACTATAGTCAGTATTATTTATATAAAATAGAACCAAATAGGATCTCATACTGAACTTTGTGGTACTCCATTTGTGACTTTAATCCGGTTATTAATCATAATTTTCTCTTTCCTTTATTTTTTTTCTTTTTTTACTTGTACGTTCTGTGAGCCATTTTTCGATCAACCTTAATACATCAGCAGTACGTTATGGGCTGTAAGTGTCTCTAGAGGGAATTTTTTCGATTGCTTTCTAGAATTTTAAATGAATTATATCATCCAAGTTAGTTTACTTTTTGTATAAGTATCACTGAAAAAGTCAAGGAGATTTGTAAGAAATGAATTATGTTCCAAAATCTATTCTATGGATCTTTGACGAGATTATATTTTTCTTTTGTAATTGTTTACCTTTACTTACAGTTTCCAACAGCATGCATACCACTGATGCTAAGCTGACTGGACGCTCATTTCAGGATTGTGATTTATTACCCTTTTTAATGCTGCAGTTAAATCTGTTAGTTGTGGTTATGCTGTACAGCGCATCACATAATGATACATTAGAAGTTTGAGCTAAAGGTTTTGATATTTCATTTTTCACACCCTTACAATTATTCCGGATTTCTTATCTGGCCCAAGTGTTTTTTTGATCTTAGGTTTGTTGATCACAAACGCTTCATCTCTCTCTCACTAATTCTAATTTCACTAACTATATTATCCTCATCTGTTGCATAAACGAATGAAAAGAAATTTTTTTTTAAACTCTGTTCTGTCAAAAGAATACCTCCCACTTGCATAAACTATCAGGCCTGTTGTAGATGCTAGTATCGTTTTACTTTTCATGTAACTAAAAAGTTCTTTGGGGCCTGAGTTATTGGCATTTGCTTCAAAGTTTTTCATACAATGCTTGAGTAGTGTTTTGGCATTTATTTTTGTCTTAATGATTTTGTATGACTGTAATTTCGATGGGTAACTCTCTTAACTGAAAGACAGCCCTTAATACCGCATATCGTTGTTTCACCAGTTTCGTTTAAATCTTTTTTGCACATCTTAACCTCTATTTAGAAACTGTAAGCATTCCACATCGTTCACTGACATTTGTTGTTTGAGTAATCGGATTCAAGGCATTACCACGTACGAGGTGATGTCGACTGCCTTGAAGGTCGGAACAGTGTATCCGGCGCTGCTCGTATAGTAGGCTACTTTGTTTGAAGAACCTAACCCCTTTTCATTCAGCAGCGGTGTGATTGTCTTGGCCTCTTCTCTGTACACGCAGAGTTTTAGAATGTCATTTTTTTTTTTTTTAATAGGGAGAGGGGATGCAATTTTTACCTTGCCCCCTGCGTAACAGATATGGAAACTGGCCAGATTATGGTGGGATAATTTCATTTTTTCAAAGTCAGCTTTCTTATAGTCTGGAAGCTTCCCATAACTGAAGTTTATGCAGCTGTTGCTGAAGTTAAGACCAAACGTGTAGATGGAATGATCTTTAGTACTAAAGTCATCTCCTACTAGAACCAAGTGTTCTACTGTAGGCAAGAAAAGATCCAAGATATTTCGTCGACGATTTAGCTTCTCTACAAACTGATGTAACAAGCTTTCTGGCAAGTTAGTATACAAGTCCAGCCTTGTATTTGTGTGTGTGTGTGTGTGTGTGTGCAGATATTGTCAAGTGGAAATTATAATCTCCAGTTACAGTATTCTGGATGCAACATGCTTCACCAGATTGCTTGCATAATTTACTGTGGTGGCGGACGATAATTTAATCGAAGCATCATCTTACCCTGTGATTCATTCCTAAGTTGAATGTAAATTGTGTTAATATTATCGGCAGGTGTCTTTTGGAGTTAGTACTGAATGAAGATTCGTTTTAACACATGCCAGTTCATTGTCCCCAATTTTCCCCTTCTGTCGTTACTAAAAATATTGTAACATGGTAAATTTTATTCTGTTACAAAGTCTCTTTATTTAATATTTAATCGTGATTCATTAATGCCAATTGGATCATAGGTCTTTAACAAAAGCTTGAGCCTTTAAATCATTAAAATCATTTCTCAATCTCCTCGCATTTACGAGAAAAACTTTCACTTAATTTTCCTGACTGAGAGAATCCGGTCTTATCTTGATCGAGGCTTAAATTAACTTAGTTTTTTTTCTGGGGGGGGGGAGGTAAAAAAAAAAACATCATTCAGGAGCGGGCCAAGGCGTGCAGAGCTAAGCTCAAACGAAAACTATCCTCAGCTAACAATGCCGATTGCTTGTAAAAATTATTCCGTGCACTGATGAACTCTACACTTCATGGAAGCAAAGAGATTATAATCGGCTAATAAGAATGAAGGTCTAACTATAAATGACGCTCTCAGCTCCAGTCCTTGGAAGTATGCCTTAAAATTTAAATCAAAATGTTCTTTGCCTTGGTCTTCTAGCGCCGGATCATTGTGAAGTATTGCCCCGCAGTTCTTTATCATATCTGTGGTACCTACTAGGACAAGAGCAAGAGTATCATTAGCTGAATCGTAGACAACTTCATCCAAGGCCTTGCTGATGTCATCAACTCCAGCATCTACAATAAGGTAGCTGCGTGCATTTTTCCTGTTTATTTAGAGAAAACATGCAAACTGCATACCTAATTCTGCAATATGCATACCAATTTGAAAGAATTACAAAATAATATTGCTGCGTAATGAAAAAAGGCTAGTACTCTGTGTAAAAGTCACATGATCCCACAGGTGGCACACGTGATGGGGTGATATCCCAGGACACACTCAGTGAATTGTAGTAATGCTGGTAGTAGTAGTAGTACTGTAGTAGTAGTAGTAGTACAAAGGGAACAGAGAGCAACATACCTGTCAATCTTTTCGTGGCTGTTAGGTATAGTGAAAGTTATAATTGACAAAACTACTCTATCAGCTATAGACAAAGATAGAAAAACAGGAAGGTTTCCTCCCATCCATCAAACCCTCCAGCCGAAGCTAGCAGGAAATGGTGAGAAAGACCACCATGCAGCATAGAAATACAGTCATGGAAATTTCATAGGGATGAAGGGAAATATTATTCTAAACTATCTACCTGAAGAGCAAATAACATTGTCAGAAATATATATCGATGAACGCTTAGCTTCACGTGAATGGAATCGTTTGCCGATAATTTTACGCCCATTACCTCTAGTATAATTCGAGCGATCATCTGTGAAGTATTTATCGATAACCAAATCACCATTTCCTCTGAAATATTTTGAACATTTGAATTAAATCTCCTCGTAACCTGAGTTTTGTCAAGGTAAAGAGATTCAGGGCCTCTAAACTCTCCTCGTATGGTTTATTTATCAATCTATGAATCATTTTTGTCACACTTTGTTGTTATCTCTCAAGTTTCTCTCTATTTATTTAATTTTGTAATAAGGCGACCAGAACTGGACACAGTACTCGAAGTGTCGGCATACTAGAGAATTATACAAGGTGATGCTGATATTTTCTTATTTAAATCTGAATACGCTACCAACAAATTCGATTCGTTTGTTGGCTTTCTTAAGATCGTTTTCTTAAGATCGTTTTTGTTTTACCATAATTTTTAAGTCTTTTTCGTGACTGACATTATCTAGTTAAATATTGGTCAGAGCATTACTGGCTTGTTCATTCCTATTTCCAGTGTTTAGCGCTTTGAATTTACATATATTAAAATTCATCTGCCAGGTTTGGGCCCAATCAAACAGTCGATCGAGGTCACTCTGAATTCCGTCTCCGTAAAGATGCGTATTCTCTGTTTCCAGCTTTAGTATCTCAGCAGATTTGGATATTTTACAAAATAAACCCTCATCGATACCATTCATGTATATTAAAAACCGAATAGGACCCAGCACTGAGCTCTGCAGCACATCACTTGCAACATCATCCCAATCTGATTCTATCTATCTATCTATCTACCTATTGTCAGACGCCTCAGTACCGTAAGGGGTGGCCATAGACAAAACGCCTGCATGTCGCCCTGTCCAGTGCCACTTCACTGCCTTCCTCCCAGTTCACACACCCCTCTCTCATATACCTCTCCACTCCATCCCTCCATCTCATCCTTAGCCTGCTCCTTCCTCTCCCCTCCTCCACTTCCCTTGCATAACCTCTCCTCGTTAGCCTGTCGCTCTCCATGCTCTCCACATTCCCAAATCACCTCAGTGTATCTCTCCTAACTCTTTCTATCACATCCACATCCACACCACAATGCTCCTTCACTTCATGTGTCAGTCTGTCTCTCCATGCAACTCCATATGCTTCTCTCAGATAACTCATTTCCACTGCTCTCACTCTTGACTTGTATCCTTCCAACAAGGTCCAAGCTTCACTTCCATACATTGGAGTTGGTATCACAATACTATCATGCAGTGACTTTTTTACTTCTATGCTGAATCTTTACCATTTATTACGACTTTGTTTACATCCTGAAATTCATTTTTTTTTTTTTTTTTACAGTAACAGAACGGAGGAAGGAAAATAGAATAAAAAAATAATCCATTCATCCATTCATAACAAATTTGTAACAGTTGGCCTTGAACAGCCGTAGGTTGATGGGTGGAGGGAAAGCATTCTGGGGAAGCGAGTTCCAAAGAGATGCAGTTCGGAGAATAAATGAATTCTGATAGGCAGAAGTTCTGCAATATGGCAGTGTAGCAGTCCAGCCTTGAGCGCTACCAGATGCCCGTGTAGCGCGGAGGAAAGCGTGGAGAGGTGGCACAATGGATGCAAGTTCGTCAGAGCATTTGCCATAAAAGTATCTGTAAAATTATGCAAGGAAGGCAACATTCCTTCTTACCAGTAAGGGAGGTAGGTCATTTGTAACAGTAGGGTTATTAATAATTCTAATAGCTTTGTTCCGAATTTTGCCCGGTTGCTTTAGTGCAGCGGATCTTAACCTTTTTACTATCACGCCCCCTCCTTTAGTTTGTCCTTCCCTCCACGCCCCCCTCGCACCTTCAACCAAATTGATAAAATTCCCTCCTAGATTTTAAAGAAAAACTGAAAACAATGGTTGTTTATGGTTTATGGTTAATATGCTGGAGAAAGTCA
The DNA here is from genome assembly GCA_018397915.1 of Birgus latro. NCBI lineage: Eukaryota > Metazoa > Arthropoda > Malacostraca > Decapoda > Coenobitidae > Birgus > Birgus latro. The sequence continues at coordinate 7,776 of JAGKTI010015620.1, forward strand.
TGCCAATACTCCTGGGGAACACTGTGTTTGAGGTCACCGGAGGACCTGGCTGCGGTGAGATAGGAGTGGAGGTTGTCAGCAGTGTGGTCAGCATGGTACACAGCCGCTGCTCACCGCACGGCCTCCTCGCTGTCATGTAGACGGGGATCATGTAGCCACTCCTCAGCTTGGCGAGCAGAGGTTTTCGTATGGTTGACTTGCAGCACGTAATGATCATGGAAGGTCTGCACTATGGTAATTAGGGAGGTGTAAAGTTCAGTTGACGTGGTGAACGAATCCCTGGCAAACCAGGTGGTTAGTATGTCCGTGAAAGAGAGATGCAGAGGGATTGGGATATTAATTTTTTTCCTGCCATGGCAGTGCTGGGAGAGTAGTATGGGAATGGAATATGTGGCAAGGATGGCATTGTGGTCGGAGATAAGAGTAGAGACAATGTCAACAGTGATAGCATGTTGTAACACGTTGCTACAAAGGACGAGATCGAGATGGCCTCCCCGAACATAAGTAGGATGAGGTGTGGGGAATGGATGCAGATGATGGTTATTGGCAGTCATGGAGACGATGACCAGCAGGAAGAGCACGGGAACTGCCAAATGACGGATGAGAGGCATTAAAATTGCCCAGGTAAAAGATAGGTGAGGAGCGGCGGGTAGGTAAAGTGGTGGGGTCACCCCCAGTTGGACTGAGATAGACGTTACATATATACAAAGAGGTATCGTTGACAGTGAGGTGAAATAAGTGAAAGAGGGAAGAGTGAGAAGAGACAGGTGATTTGGTAATGAGGGTGTGAGGAATAGAGCGACGTATGTATGTAACCAGGCTTGGCCAAGATGGGTATGATAGCAGTGGTATCCCTGAAGCCTGGGTGGGGGTCTGGGGCGACGAGAGTGAGGGAAAGCCTCCTGAAAGCAGATAACAGCAGGGTGATGAGATGAAGCATAATGAGGAACGTCAGCTAGGCGGCGGTGGACGCTCCGTATACTCCAAGATAATATTTCATATTGTCTGGATTTGGGAGCCATTAAGACAAAGGGGGAGACGGAGGATAATTGTCATGAGAGAATTGGGGAACGCATGGTTGGGAAAGTAGGGGAAAGGAAGAGGAGAGTGGGTGGGGAGGTAGGAGAGTGGGAGGTCCCATATGTGCGGTTGCCGGGAGAGAGGGAAGTAGGGGCAGGGAGGGGTGGGGAAGGGGGTGGCAGAGAGGGGAGGATGTATGGGGGAAAGACAGAGGAGGCTTTTGTGGAAGGGTCAGGCTGGGACACAGGTGGACGGACAAGGCTGGGTGGTGGTGAGACGGGAGGGAGGGAAGGACCAGGGATAACAGCAGTGGTGGTAGTTACATGGGAGTTGGTTTGTGGAAGTTGTGAGGTAGGCAGAGAAGGAACATTAAGGTGAGAGAGTACATACAACAGGAGACTGCATAGTTCCTCGTACTGTTGTTGCAGAAGTCGCAGTTGATGGTCTGATGGGTGGGGCAAGGGGTGAGGGGGAGAGGGGTGAGCAGTGGATGAGAAACAGAGGCATGGAGGAGAATTGGAATTGAGAGTTATATGTAGTGATGAAGAGAGCGGTGAAAAGATTAGTATGAGGGAGTAAGAAGTGAGTGGATCAAGAATTTGGAAGGAATTTGAGTGTAAAGTGGAGGGAATGTAAGAAAATGTTCTGGAAGGAGGTAAAGAGAGTTTGACAGTGATAAAGAAGGTAGTAGGGGAGTGAAAGATAAAAATGGTAGCTTGATAGTGAAGGTGGGAGAAAAAGTGAGCAGATGGAGAAAACACTTTAAGGAATTATTAGACACTGAGAATGAAAGTAGTGTGAGCATAAGTGGCTGAGGAATGGCTGGGAGGAGGAGGGAGATGAGAAGGGGGGAAGAGATCAGCAGGATGGAAGTAGTGGAAGCAATGAAGAAAGTCAAAATGGGGGAAGCCCAGGAATTGATGGAGTGTGTGGTGAGCTGCTGAAGCACAGGGGAGAGATAGTAGTGGAGTATATACTGAAGATGTGCAGATTGGGCTGGGAGGAAGGTAGAGTCCCGGAAGATTGGAAGTCAGGTGTAATTATTCCCCTGTACAAAGGAAAAGGGGAAAAGAAGTCTGTGGTATTCATAATGGAATTTAACTTCTTTTGTAATAGGAAGAGTATATGGTAAGATAACCATTTGACAGGATTAGGGAAATAACAGGGGAATTAGTTGGAGAAGAACAAGGGGGTTTTGGTTGTATAGATCAGATATTCATCCTAAGGTATGTAGTGGAAAATTTTCTAGAAAAGGGAAAGAAATTGTATGCAGCATGGACTTGGAGACAGCATAAAAGGAATGCGGAAATATTAAGAACATATGGAGCAAATGGGATGCTGTTGAATGCCATGAAGAGTATGTATGAGGATGCTGAGGTTGCAGTGCGTGTGAGTGGTGAACTGAGTGAATTTTTCTGTCTTAATGTTGGATTGAAACAAGGATGTGTCATGTCTCCATGGTTGTTCAGTCTGTATATGGATGGAGTCATAAAAGAGATACAAGGTAGGACAATGGATGCTGGAGCGGCCCTAATGAGAGAGGGCAGTGTGTGGAAACTCCCTGTAATGTTGTTTGCAGATGATACTGTATTGTTAAGTGAGGAAGAAGGGGAACTGCAAGGCTTGGTGGATGAGTTTGGGAGTGTGTGTATAAAACGGAATCTAGAGGTAAATGTATGAAAGAGTAAAGTTGTTGTCTTTGAGAGAAATGAAGTCACTGAATGCACAGTGAGGCTGGATGATGAGGAAATGGAAACTGTGAGTGCATTTAAGTACTCGGGTAGTGTGATGAGTAAAGATGGAAGTACAGAGGATGGAGTGCTTGAAAGGGTACAACAGGGAAGAAAGGTTGTTGGTTCTTTGAAAGCAGTGATAAGAATTTGGGAAGTGAGCATGGAGGTAAAAAAATCGCAGCATGATTGTACTGTGACAACAGTTCTGTCGTATGACATAGAAACTTGGGCCTTATTGGAACGACACAAGTCAAGAGTGAGAGCAGTAGAAATGAATTATCTGATAGGAACATGTGGATTCACATGGAGAGAAAGACTGACAAATGAGGAGGCGGAGGAGCATTGTGATGTGGATGTGCATGTGATAGAAAGAGTTAGTAGAAATACGCTGAGGTGGTATGGCCATGTGGAGAGGGTGAACAGTGAGAAACCAACGAGGAGAGTGTATGTGACTGAGGCGGAGGGGGGGAGAGGAAGGGGAAGACCTAGGATGCGATGAAGGGATGGAGTGGAGAGGTATATGAGAGATGGGGATGTGAGTTGGTTTGAGGGTAGCGTAATGGCAGGAGACAGGGAAACGTGGAGGCGATTTGTTTGTGGCCACCCCTTACGGGATTAAGGCGTCTGGCTATAAATAGATAGAGAAATAGACAGCTTATTATTGTTTCATTCTGTCTTTAAGAATCTTCAAAATCTTCCTCTGATTCTGGTATCTCTGATACTGGAACGGTATTCGTTCTTTCTCCCCATACAGTTCTTGCCAGCGAGAAAAAGGATATCGAACCTTGATCCTAACCTGGTGACAGGTATAACGAGTTTCCTCAGCTGTCTCTGGTAAGTCTTGCCATGTCAGGGATGCATTGTCTCTGATACTTCATTTGGGAGTCCCTTGATTTTAAACCACTATGCTTCCTAAGAGCCTTCCCGACTGAAGCCTCTGCTGCGTCTTCGAACCTCGACAGTGGAAAACATGATTACTGTAGTCAGCATATCAGTACTTCTAGGACGCCAGTACAATCTCCAGTGTCTCAATAGGCTCCCATCTCCTCCACGTAGTCGCCAGGCAGTCAGCCAAACTGCTCGGTGGTGAAGTAGATGGCAAGATTTACCGGACGATCAGCGTTTCTAATATGTCAGAATTAGCAGCCTACCACCTTTATCTCCTACGACGTTTAAGTCCTTACTCTCACGATCTCTTAAGCACATACGGCATACCACTTTTATCCTCACAAATCTAATATATGCCCCTCCAACCTGATCATTGTCCCTTGGGGCCAGGCAACATCTTCAGGTTGAGGTGATCAAGACGTAAACCTTGACTGCCGTAAACTATTTGATGGATTTGAATGAAGCTTCTAGGTGGGTTCGTCTGGTTGCTGAAAAGGCCTTCCACTATACAGTGTCCCAGTCATAATTTTTAGGGGGCCCAACCCCCTTCACCAAAATAAAATTCTCGGAAGTAGTAAAAGCAGGGCAGATGTGACTTTGATATTTTACTTCAAGTTGTACAATGGATTCTTTATCCGTACTGCGATATTCTGGGAGTGTGACCCCTACCAATGATTCTTGGAGGGGTCAACCTCCTCCCCAAAATATAAATGATAACAAACAGGAGAAAGATTCGAATGAACTTATCAGGTGAATTTGTCTGGTTACTCCGAGGGTGGTCTATACAAAATTCCAGCCATGACCTTTAGGGGATCAGCCCCCCTTCACCTAGGTAAAAATTCTCAGTCGCAGTGAAAGGAGGACAGATGTGGTTTAGTCTTAGTACATGTTGTACAATGAACTCTCATCCGTAAGGCGATATTTGAGAAGCGTGACCCCCTCCCCACCATTGATTCTTTGAGGGTCAACCACGTCCCCAAAATATAACCGATAAGAAACTGGTGAAAGTGAGCGCATGGATTTCGATAAAGTTGGCATACACATCGCAGGATTAGGTATGCAGATTCCTTGGTTTCTCGGATGTATAGGAAGAAGCTGCACATCAACTTTATTACTATTATTAATATTATTATTATTAATTTATTTATTTTTTATTTATTATTTTTTCTGTTTCACCTCCATGCATGAGCAATAGCATAGGTTACTGAGGGACTGGTTTGCAGGACATAAACCAAGGGTACAGGTTCTGTTTACAGGATACAGAGAGATGCGGCTATAATAGCAGGCTGTATAAACTGCTTAAGTCGTTCAGATTAAAAAGGGAGTATATTTTATCACTAGAGGGGTCAATGTGAAGAGAGAAAAAAAAGATGATGGAAAATGCTGAAATGTAAAATAGACACTACTGAGAAATTATATTGTGATTAGTCAGGTTTTTAGTGAAGCAGTGTTATAGTTAACGTCTTTGACAATCACGGGAATTAAGAAAGAGGCAGATACTACAGGCATACGATTATACTCATTAAAGCAGAGGTCGGACCATTTGAGTCAATGAGTGTTGAAAATTCCTATGATACCAAAATGCAACGTAACTCACTGTGCGTCATTGTGTATTGCCACACACCATTCATACACCTATGGTATGAAACTGAACATAAAGAAAGTACTGCACACACACACACACACACACACACACACACACACACAGGATGATGATGGTGATGATGATGTAAAATACCTTGGGAATATTGATTTTCATGAGGATGAAATAAAATTTTGATGAGGAGAGATATCTGTCACTTGGGGGTATGAGTACGAGATGTGAACGTGAGTTATGGACATAATGTGTGAACAAAAATTTGGGGTACTATTTACACATGATGTAGATATTATACTGTGCAAGCATTAACAACGACACAGGGTTTAGGTATTTTTTAGAACGTACCGTAATGCAAGCATACATTCTGAATACAAACTGTAAACACACATGGCCTCGACTACATCTGTGAACACATAGTGCAGATGAAAGGTAAGGAATCATGATACGAACCAGTTTTATGATTACAGGACGAGGATAAAAAAAAAACACATGGTATGAACGTGTTTCAATAATCGACAGGCGCGCAAAGTGAGGGGTTATACAGCAGAGGTGGTTCCTCCAATGAAGTTCAACCTCAGTGAAGGGTTTATGCCCACCTTTAGACTCGTTTCACGCCACCTGACTGCACACGACATAAGGCTACCCCAGCGCTGAACAAAATCGTCTACCCTAAACAGAAATAAAATAGTTAAGTTAGCTAACGTAATCACGTGATGATTTTAGTCTTATTCAGAGTGATGATAGACAATTTCATTCAAATTAAGTATCTTAGTCCTCAAACGGTTCACCCGTCCCTCGCCATTAGATTTCCATTTTTTTTTTTTTAATATCCTGTTAAAAAAGAAAGAAAATGCTTTTGACACGGGGCGATAGGGTTGTGTTAATTTGCTAAGTTCATATTATTGCCTATGGCTGGCAGTAATCATAAGGCGGACAGTCATGTGCGCACAATAAACTACCGGCATATCCAGTAAGATTATGATTCAGTACATGAATCAGAAGCTTGGTATGGACACAGACTATCGGTATATGGGTGAGAGTGAAGTGGGCACAGTGCGGCCTTCAGAATTACAAATTGGAAACACTTTGTGAGACTGGGATGAGAACATATGGTGTAATCATGTGTTGCCTGCGTATGGGAAATATCTGTGTGTGGTGGGGAGTTACTGATCAAGACGCATCCACCTGAATTTGGATTCGTTTCTTTAAATCCATTACTGATCGTTAAAGTCACTCTCGTAAGGTAGTTTCTGGGATCTGACTGAGGTGTTTGTTCCGGGAAAACTTATTTGTTTTAACCAGCATAAGGAGAGTTAGGCAACAAACACACGACAGTATCTGACTACTGTGATGATACATGAGGTGGGAGCATGATGGAGTATGCACGTGTGAGGGACAAGGCGGCACCAGCATGACAAGAGGAAATGTTAGGGGGACGGGAAGGGGGTACTCTTGGGTTCGTGTACACACCACACAAGCCACACAAAGAGTCATTCCTTTGACGTACGTCCTTGAGATGGCATGGACTACCAACTAAGATGAGATAATCCGTGGAGGGAGAGGAAATGCATGGTGGTGGTCCTCCTCCCCTCCTGGCCTGTGTCTCATGGCAAGGTGAGGGACCGGCCGTCACGCACCGGGGAAGTAATTAGGTACACCTTGCCGCTCCACCTTACACGCTTTTATGGAACTCTTCCTTATCGCAGGTTCCGACACGCATCTCAGTTTTCTTAGGAACCGTCACAGGAGTCATACAGTTATGTAATAAAATGTGTAAGTTATATGGAGTTTTACTCCGTCTGACGCACGTTGAATGTTCCAGGTATATCTACAGAGAGAGAGAGAGAGAGAGAGAGAGAGAGAGAGAGAGAGAGAGAGAGAGAGAATGTATTACCGTTTCTCATTCGCTGGTGAAATGGAATATGTGTTGCCTCTCTAAGCATTCTTTCGTTTCTGTAAGTGTTTGCACAAATCATGTCGTACCACCAGACACTCACCATCACCGGCCAAGACGCTGTACCTTCCATCTGGAAAGAAACAAATGTTACTGAAATATTTTCCCAAGCAATACATGAGATTTATTCTACTTTGTTGTGTCACACATGAACCATTTACCTTGTCATTCTGTATCACCTGAAGGTAGCATTGCATCAAATGGTTGGTTGGTGGGTGTCCCTATCTACCACATACCAGGAACCAATTCTCTAGCTTGGTTAGTAACCATATAACCAAATGGATGCCTGGTGGTCTAATGGGTTAAGGCGCTCTAACCGTATGTGCTCCATAAGGTTTTACATTCCGTGGGGTTGTTTGGAAATGTTGCTCACTTACTGCCACTCAGGGAGAGGCAACTTGTCACTATCGCCTTAAATGTTCATACTAAGTAGCCTAGCCCCGGACCTTTACGCTCCTGATGGGTCAATAAAGGATCAGATAATAAACAGATATATGTCACACGTGAAAGGAAGACCTGGCTAATTCATATATTTTATGATAAATATTGGACAAATACTGCCAAACCATGCTCAGTATACTGTATATGGGAAGTGGCTACAGGTCTGAATGTGGGCCTATCAATGTGGATTAAATAGTAGTTAACATGTAAGGCAACAATCAAGGAAACAGTGATGATCATGCAGCAGGACGGAAGTATTCGCTATACACAGCAACCGTCGTAATATATTCACAACAGCAGTGTGTGCGCAGCTGAGTGTGTATGCGTCACTGAGAGAGAGAGAGAGAGAGAGAGAGAGAGAGAGAGAGAACTTCACAACACAAGGAAAAAAGATAACTATAGCATGCCGACTGGCTCATGCTAGGCAGTTCATATAAATAAGTGTGACTAGACTGGGATAAGACATAGACAGCAAATAAGAAATCTCTCCCCCGCCCACCAATTCCTCCAGGCGAACTGGGTAGGAAAATGTGAGAAGAACACCATATAGTATAGAAAACAGAAGAGGAGGAAAGTAATCAGACGGTGGAATCTGGAAAAGAGAAATGTAATGATTCTATCAGTGAGTGAAATAGCCCTTACTATGTAGGGGTGGCCTAGATTCCAGTGACGTCACGTACGTGAGATATAGGGATGGTGGCCTAGGCTCCAATGACGTCACGTACATGAGATACACTCGTAGGGGTGCAAGCACTAAAACGCTCGCAAAGCCCAACTTTATTCATACGGACTAAAAGACCTTCGTTATTTAAGTGCAAAGATACTAACAGAGTCCTGCTACCTTTCGTAGGAGTCGCGAACTCAGGTCGCAAAAAGCGATTTCGTTTTGTTTCTTTCTTTCTTCATCAGTCATAACTCCAAAACGAAAAACCGTACACGATCATGGTAGGCACCAAAACGCTTCATAACAACCAGGGACGACGTATCCTACATTTTTAGAACAGCATTCGAGCTACAGTTTGTGAGTTATAGTCTAAAAACATCCTTTAGCACTCAGACGTATCCTCAGATATGTAAAACCTCACTGATTCGTGATTCGTATTGCCCCATTGCTCTTAATGTCTATGGAGGGAAAATAGATCCATTGTGGAATATAGGTTCAAATGAAAAATAGGCCCATTAGAAAAAATGGGTTCATATGGAAAAATAGATCCATGGTGAAATAGGTACATGAGTAAAATAGGCACATGAGAGATGGAAGAAAATGGTTCCATGGAGGAAAATAGGTCCATGGAGGAAAATAGGTCCATGGTGAAAATAGTTCCAAGGGCGAAAATAGGACCAAATGGGATTTAAGATCCACAGGAAAATATAAGGCGAAAAATGGGTCCAAGAGGGGAAAAATGTAAAGGAGAAAATAGGTCCAATGGGGAAAATAGGTCCAATGGGGAAAATAGGTCCAAAGGGGGAAAATAGTCTAAGGGGGAAATTACGTCCAAGAGAGAAATGGGTTCAAAAGGAAAAAATATCCATGGTGAAAATAGGTCCATGAGGGAAAACAGGTGCAGAAGGGAACATTTAACAAGCCAGTAACAGATCCGTGGAGGGAAGCAGGTAGGGGTGAAAGCTGACACCTAGGGAGTGTAGCTGGAGACGGGTTTATGTGCTAATAGCATGTAGTATGTATCTACATCTGGTAGCTAGCTTCCATAAAATAATAGTAAGCCAGAAAACAAATGCTAAAAAAAATAAAAAAATCTAGCATGATTGTTAACGTACTGGGATGAAAAACGTAGAGAAACAATAGATGTAAGAAGCCCTGGAACAAGCGAGCTTTTGGAATGAGAGGAGATGCAGAGTTTTTTGCCCATTACTACATTCAACCACCTACAAACGTTTTGTTAATGCAGTGTACGGAATATAGAAATAAGTATAGAATTCTGAATCTCCTCACATCCCAAACTCTCTCTTTTGTTTGTGGTGTTTATGTCCCTTGTTTCTGTACTTTTGAATCCCTACATGTTAACAATATTTTTTTTTCTTTTTAGTGAATATTAAATTAGTGACTAGAACGTGTCATATATCCAACCCATTCCAGTAATATGTCTGTCTAGCCTGCTCCTAGATACTCCCGATCAAATTAGTACCAGTAACATTGGTAGGCAGCATAATCCACACATTCACAATCCAGTTCTTACTTACCTCAGTATCAAAACAAAACTTTTCTAATCTGAAGCCATTTGATCGCTTTTTCCTGTCTGCTCAAAACCATAACGATGCCTCCTGTATTTGAATCCTTCCATTCCTTCGAATACCTCAGTGAAATCAATTCTGATTCAACCCGACTTTGGCGAATGCAGATTAATATTTTCAAACACTCTTCGTATGAAAGGCTGTACATGCTGCGTGTCATTTTTGCCATTCAGCTCCTAAGGAATTTATATCCATTCTGTATGATGGGCACCGAAACTGCGCTGTATTATCCAACTGTGACCTCAATAAAGCAAAGTAAAGTTATAGTGCCAGTATTACAATACTTCTGATGTCATATTCCTCACACGCAAAATCAAAGTATCGCCTTAATAAAGTAAGACAGAGTTAAAATATCTGTGTTACTTTGGATGTCATATTCCTCACACTCCTAAGCCTAAGATCCTGTTTTATTATTTCGTGCACTGATACACTGTTCTCTGTGTTTTAGGCTATTGCTAGCTGTGATTCGTTGACTCCTCTCCCAGTCTGATTGGTTGATTTCTTCATTATTTTGTTTAGATATTGTGTCCATTTCGTTACATTTCGTTTATAAAGGTTCCAACATGCCTGCATGCGTCGGCTTTGATCACCTAAAGGCGGCTTTCCATGTTGCTCGATCTCTGGCAGCCTCCTTATTTAGTCCCTTATCCCACGTTCTATTACCTCGTCTCAGGTCTTTTTCGGTCTGCCTATCGCAACTTTACCTCCAGCGTTAACACTTCACACTTTCTGCACCCAGTTGTCATCCCCCATCCTCTTCAACATGCCCAGTGCATCTCAATCTACCTCTCCTTATCACAACACCAATACATTCCAGTCCCATCTTTCCTCCTAACTTTTCCTTCGTAAAACTAGCCCCCCCAGGCCTTGCATTCAAGGACACACTGCCCATCCACCTAATCGTTATCTGTTCTGTACGTTGAGCCTGTGAATATCCTTTTCCTTTACTGCCCAAGTCTCACTACCATACAGCATTACACTCTTAAGACATGCCACATACAGAGATCCCTTCGCATGGAGGAAGAACTCTCTCAATGTCAGGAAAGACAATAGATCCTTGAAATTCGTCCAACCACTCCTCACTCTAGCCACAGCCCCACTTTCAGCACATAACATATCTCCCAAGTAACAAAACTCTTCCACAGGCTCAAGAGACTCACCAGCAAGATTAAGCCTTTCATGCCTGACAATCTCCACATGCTCTCCCCGACACACCGCACACATGATATCAGCATTATATCACAGTTTGCCTCTAATACCACAACATCTCTTATGCATCCACCTATCACAAACACTGCTCAAGATGGAATTGCTTCCCACGTCTTTGTGGCAAACAGCACGCTGCCATGCTCCCTCTTCTTTTACAATACAGACATCAACCCTGGATACCATCACCTTTGTTTTATCTGCATTTGCTCTCAAGCCCTTGTTCCCCATACCATCCCTCCGCTTCCTATAGCTTTCCTCAGCCTTCCTTTCATTCTCTGGAATCAACACCAAATCATCGGCATACAATATTTCCCACGGGAGTCCATTCCTGAAGTCATGTAGGAGTGCTTCAAGCACCATGATATACAAGGGGCACAAGATTGATCCCTGATGCACACCAACATTCACGGAAAACCTCATCACTCAAATTCCCATTCACTCTCGCTTGGGTGGGGGCACCCATATACATAGCCATAATCACTCTAACCAGCCACTCCTCGATCCTAAGCTTTCTCATTGATCACTTCACCACCTCCATAGGGACTCTGTCAAAGGCTTTCTCCAAATCAATAAAAACAAAGTTGAGATCCCTCTTGTTTCCTATATATTTTTCCCGAAGCTGTCGAACAGTTAATATGGCATCAGTTGTCCCTTTGCCTGCCATTAAGACAAACTGCATCTTATCAATATTCACTCTTTCTCTAGTCATACCTTCCAGTCCTCTCTCCATTACATTCATTATCTGGTACAGAAGTTTTATACCACTATAATCTCTTTTTAGTGCATCACCCTTCCTCTTGTAACATTTACAGTCACACTCTTCTGCCAATCATTTGAGACACCACACTCATATATAACTGTATTTATCAAAACAGTAACTAAACTCACTCCTATATCATTAGAGGCCTTCAGCATTTCAACAGTCATTCCAGACACACCTGCCGTCTTTCCCACCTGCATCCTGCCTATTGCCCTGCTCACAGCAGCAGCATCAATCAAAGGCCAAGAGTCAAACACTGGATCTGCTGACTCCAAACCTTCCCTGTTCCAGTCAAACTCCTCATTTAGCAACCGGTTAAAATGCTCTATCCAGGCCTCTGCAATATCTTCATTGCTCAGCACTACCTTTCCTTCATCATTCTTCACACACTGCTCACCTATGATATCACTGTTTTCCATTTTTAATTGATTTGCCACCTTCAATATCGTATCCTTCCATTCATCATTATTAAGGTTATCCATTAAAAATCTTTGAGACTTTAGTCTCTCTGTTCAATGGATAATTCATCATACGTTTGCGTCGACAGCAAGGCCTGGGGGGGCTGGGTTTACGATAGAAGAGTTGAGAGGTAGGATGGGACTGGAGTGTATTGGTGTTGTGATGAGGAGAGGTAGGCTGAGGTGGTTTGGACATGTGGAGAGGATGGGGGATGATAATTGGGTACAGAGGGTGAGA
>JAGKTI010015621.1:0-20327 GCA_018397915.1 Birgus latro
GAGAGAGAGAGAGAGAGAGAGAGAGAGAGAGAGAGAGAGAGAGAGTTCCTCAGGAATTCTTTAACACTGTCCTCCCTCTCGGCTCTCAGGCGTCCACACTTCATTTTTTCCGACCGACTTGGTGTTTCTCCAAGTCACGTTCGAAATCCTTATAATCGCTATATTCCACATAACACTCATGCTTCTGTGACTCACTCTCGGCTGAACAGCATCGTCTGGCGCCAGCTGGAGTCGAGTAATAACGTTGTTGCGATCATGAGAGAATTAATGGTGACAGCACAATATCTAGAAGTCAGGGGCTGGATAAATGCTTCCAACTCCAATTGTGATTTGCGCTGTGCAGTTTTATTCTGTACAAAACTGTTGATTTCTGAGTCTTCTTATGCGGTGTTGATAGCATTTAACGCAGCTCTAAATTTCTGTACCATACCTAAGCTCAGTATTGATTTTATATACCACACACTTACTCTTTAACACCAGCGTGAATCGCGCCACCTATGTAAGCTGTTCGGTATGGTGTTGACAAATCTGATACAGTTTCTCACACATTGTTCACTGTTGTACAGTATTTCATATTAATTCAATTTCTATAATGTATTTTACTGAATGTCGAAATCTGTATGCACTGTGATCTACAGTTGTTTTAATATTCAGCACACTTCACTTGTACATTTCGTACAATGGTATTTACTGGTGTTCAGTGATCGTACGGTGTTCATTCTGTACGGTAATTCAGTATTCTTCATTATGTACAGTACTTCGTAGTATTATTCATTAACTGTAAACAGTGTATGACATCATGCATCCTACCACCTCTATACAGTAATTTGTACATTGTTCACTTGTGCACAATTTTCGCAAATAACTGTTCATTTCTAGAGTATTTCCAATTGTTCTTTCTGGGCTGTATCTCTCACGAAGCTGTCAGCCTCATCACATTGCTCAGTATTCCGTTTTGTCATTCAGTTCTGTACAGTATTTCGTATGAAGTATGGAACTACAGTAATCCAGTGCGTAGTGTCATTTTTTTTTTTTTTTTTTAATGCAAGGAAGAAGGAACCAAAGGCCAGGAGCCCGCAAACTGTTCCCTCCAAGAAAAAAAACACAAACAATACATGTGAGAGAGAGCCAAATTCAAGATCTGATCATTTCGAGATGCCTGGACACAATGCGTTTGAAAGACTGGAGATCGTAGCTAGCAGGAAATACAGACAGAGGGAGACAGTTCCAGAGCTGACCTGTTGCATGATTTATTTGTGTACAGCATTTTTTTTTAAAGGTTTCTGCATAGTGTTCATTTTATACAGTATTTCCCACGCTGTAGTCTATTTCCGTCCTGTATTTCGTAGGAGAGTATTTCAGCTCAGTCATATTATTGCATTCACTCACACAATATTAGACACCCTGCCTCCTCTGTATGTCATTCGTTATTGTATTTCGTATATATTTGCTTCGGTACAGAGTGTCGAGGCATCTTCATTCCTATGCAGTACTGAAGCACCTCGTTCGCTGTGAATTGTAAAGTCTCTGGGCACAATATTGGACAGCGAGGCTCCTCTGTGCGTCACTCGCCCCAGCAAACAAGCGCGTACTGTCAGGGATTGCATACTGGAACTCTTTGCCTCTCTGTATTGAATTTCTTGTTGGTCCCAAATATTTGGTCACAGGTCAGGTTCCAGCCGCGCGCTCGCGTGTGCGTGCGTGCGTGTGTGTGTGTGTGTGTGTGTGTGTGTTGTGTGTGTTGTGTGTGTGTGTGTGTGTGTGTGTTTTGTGTGTGTGTGTGTGTGTGTGTGTGTGTGTGTGTGTGACCATAATAACTTCAAGTGTTTTTATCCAGTGTTATCTAAAGATGGTCGAACTTTGACGTTTGAAAATTACCTTAGACGGTCATTAAATTACCAACAAAAATGATTTATACAAGATTTATAAAAGGAATTAAAACCAGTTTATATTTCATTAATAATGCACAGAAGCACATTCTCCTCACTGGGATGCGCCACAGTTGCAGTTGCTAATTTGTGAATCTAAACTTTGAAACATTCATATCCATACATCAGTAATATTCATCATTTATAAAAAACTACGCATTTTTTTTTATAGTATAACTGTGTGTGAAGCCATATTTAACAGCCTTAATAAAGAACAATTAACCAACAAGAGTTAGTTCCTAGTTTTAAATACCACTTAGAACCATCAACCCCCCATTTTGTGGTTAACTTTCTACTTCTAACAATGACAGTTACACCTAAGACTCACGTATGTATCGTTCTCACACAAGACACCTGTTTATGGGGAAGAACGTTTCCACCAACACTCAGTATCCGGAAATGCAGCAGAATAAAGGAAACTGGTAATGGTTTGAGAGTAAGGAACTGTCATCCAGCCAGAGGGAGAGGCGCAAGTTGTTAGGTAAAGGCAAAAGAGTGTGCCCTGGTGAGGTGTTATTTTGGAGGCACGCTTCTTCAAAACAACAGGAGGGACCCTATAAGACCCGTGTACTTTTTGAGTATTGAGTCCAGAGAGGGCAGTCAGAACATCCGAAGGAACTTGGATCATCAGCATTTGAAGGTAGTGAGAGGGAGAAACCGAACAGCACTGAGAATTTTTAGAGCAGACTAAGACGCAAATGTCTAAGTAAAAATTCCAGGGCTGTCAAATGAGGATACAGTGAAGCCACCAGAACAGAAAACAGGAGGGAAAGAGGAAGAGAAAAGAAATAAAGTTAAAGGAGAGGTTTTCAGCAAAGGCCAGGAAAAAGCAGGATGAGTCAGAATGTTCACTGGATTTACAGTGAATTATGTTTTGTTGGAAGACGTATTTAGTGCCTACTTTCAGGAGTCTCGTGCAGTTGATAACCCTATGTAATATCTCCTTATTTTATATTACAGGCGTAGACTGAGCTTTCCTTAGTAATAGAAGGGTTCATAAATACTCTGCGAAACTCTTACAACCCTAACTGTGTCCCCTTAGGTCAACCACAGTATTTTGGAGAAAGAATAGTTGTAAATAAAATGTTCACTGACTGCAAGGCTAACAATAACCCTTCTTTTCCACCTACAGAACTAGTACTGGCAGTCTCCTCTCAAAGTGAATCTTTCACGACGCCGACGCCTTCTCCCTCTGCCATGTTATTTGTGGATACACAGAGTGAAGGTCAGCACCCTTCTCCCCTGGCAGTGGGGTTGGGGGGTTCCGTGGAGGTGCTGGATGAAGAAGAGAAAGAGAAGGCTGGTGAAGATGATGACGTGTGGACGGCGGCCATAATGGATCAGAGGTCCGACAGTCCCAACAACACCGAGGTTGTGGCTCAGGTCGGGGGAGACGCCACCTTTACCTGCTTCACTGAACACCTCAATGATGATGTGGTGAGTTGCCTGTCAGGTTGTCAGGGTTGGATCCAGCAGTCTGGACAAGGGATGGGCAGCATGATTCACAGCAAAATTACTGCGGTACATAATGTATTTGCACAACAACAACAAAAGAAAATTCACTTATTTTATGTGTATTAATCATAGGAGTAAAATAATACAGGTAAACGCAAGTCCAATAAGACACTGCTGCTTATATTTTGGTAAATAATATTATTTAATTAGAAGTAATCATTGGTCAGCCGAAAATAGGGGTGAAGTGTACGCCTCCCGCATCGCAGGTAGGGGGAGATGCTGCCTTTGCCCGCTACACTCGACACCAAGTTGATGTTGAGATGAATTATCCAGCAGGGTGTGGAAAGGCCGATGGAGCTGCCACCTCCACCTGCTCCAGTTATCCTCTCAGTGATGCTGTGTGATTGAGAGAGATTCACGTGCATTCACAGGTCACACAAGGCTTCAGGATTCTCTACACTCTAGTTTAGTTTTCCTGTCATTATCTTACTGACTATATCTGTGCTGTTTACTTATTTGCTAATTTTGCTGACTATACAAAACACTTTGCCTTGTTTTTAGAGGGGAACACATGCTCTCTATTTTCATCTTTTTCTAGAATCTCATATTAGATGATTATAAAGTTCATCACCACATTCGTCTCTCCTCTCTATTAAGGAATTGACGGTACAAATCCCCAAAACTTGGGCACTCCATCAACAAATGCTGAACACTGAAGCGGCTCAAGTAATCATCGCAGAAGGAAGGTGGAGTTCCCTCCATTAAAAATCCGAGAAAAAATGGATGTTGCCAATGCAGATACGGCATAAAGTGGCCTCCCTCAGGCGAGACAAGCCCAGGTACCTGAAGGAGCTCATCTTTTCAGAAATGTCTCACAGCTTGTTGGCCCCTTGCCAACAGTGTGGAACCTGGCAAGCAAAGAGAGGATAAAACTCAGCTACAGGCGGCCAACACCCAGGAAGATGGGACCCCAGGGAAAGAGGAGGGTGTGCTGTTGCTGTCTGAGCCAGCGTATCAGTTCGCTCACTCCCCGACACCACACATGGGCCACAACCAACAGAACCCCACACGATGGCCATGGAAAAAAAGCCACTTGAAAAAAAATGGATGGGGCAAAAAAGTAAAAAAAAAACTCAGGTGCAGAAACAACACTATGGGGAGTCACTAAGAATCACAAAAGCAGCCTGCAGTGGAACAAAAATTCATTGAAGAGCAAATAAAATCGCAGTCAGTTCTGCCATAAAAGCAAAAGCAGTACTAGGAAGGCTATTGCTTTGAGTGAAGACAACACCGAAGCCCACCCCAGCATCAGTCTTTGACACATCTGTACATACAGGGATGGAGCCCTTATTAGCAAAGGCATGTTCTAAAAAGGGAAAGACACTTGTGAGGGAAATGAGCTCTTTTTTCCAGCAATGGACCTACAGAATGTCACTCAAGGAATTGGGCAGTAACTCACCCTCAGGGCATCATGCAGACAAGCTGTCAGACTAGGGAGAATGAAGGCTGACAGAACAGACTCCGTAATCTAAGAGCTTTGGGAATCTTAGGTGAACGCCATAAACATAAGTCCAGGAATCCAGGGTGAACATAACACAGGATACAGAGTCCAGGAGGTAATGAACACGGTACAAGCACATGAACAAATGATAAAGCAAGTTCAAAGGGAGGCCATCAGCATCCACCTCCTGGCTCAAAACGGAATGCCCTGATTCCCCCAGACACAGGACAGACATAACACCATGATGCATCAAATCTAACATCCGGATACTGGTGTCTGTAGCAGAAGAGTAGATCTCATACCTACATTCAAGTTTAGCGAGAATAAGAGATCTGTGCAGGAAGAAAAGGATCTGACAGTCAGTATCCTAAGATTATGTGAGCCGGAACCCTCAGGAGCCAATGATTTAATACAAGTTGCCTTAAAAGAATGGAAATGAGGAACCCAGGTCAGCTGTTCATCAGATATAAGACCCAGAAACAGTCTGTCTTCCACACAGGAGATTCCGCACAAAGATATGGGCCTAGGTTGGAGTACACCCCGTGAAGATGACAAAAATGCATAGCCACAATCAGTGTAGAAAAAAAAATGGAAAACATGAGACTTCAGCCCACTTGGGAACTATATAAAGTCAGCTGCAACTTCCTGTCCAGAGGCATTGAAGATGCAGTGATGGAAATCAAAATGCATTCGACGTATAGTGAGCTATGTGTATCATCCGGGAGGTAACTGAGTACACTAGTGACAGCACAGCAAAGACAGTGATACTAAGGATGCTGCAAGTGGTATTCTATCCTCGAGTGGACGGGCATTAAAAGGCAGGTCCCCCATCCACACCCTTAATGCCTGGTTAGATAAAAACTGCTGAATAAAAACTGGCAAGCAGCCGCAAAAAACAAATCCATGAAGAGGGAGTAAAATGCCATAATGCGAGGCAGTGTCATATGCCTACTCTTAAATCGAAGATAAGACAGTGTCCTGGTGCTGGTTAGTAGAGAAACCTTAAAGACAGAAGATTCCAGGGAAAGTAGGGCATCAGAGGTAGACTGCACTTTATGAAGGCCATACTGGACAGATGATAAGCAGTCACTTTTCCCCAAAAATCATATGACCCAACTATTCGCCACCTTTCCAGTCCAGAACTTTACTTTAACAAGAAGTTAGAGAAACGAAATTTATTGCCCGTAGATGATCCTTATCAGACTTGGGGATGAGGATAAGTACAGCAACACCCAACAAGGTGGAAGGTCTTCAGGCCCAGAGCATTCTGAAGAACATGGTGATGCTTGACAGGTATAGAAGAGCTTTCGGGAGGATGGACAAGTGAAGACAAGGGGACATACGGACATGGACATCTGCCACCAACACGGGAGGGCACAAGATCTCTGCTACTTAACTGGAGGCAGAAACAGTAAGAGAAGAGGGCAGTTGAACACCAGTTTCAAAAGCAGTAAAAGCCACAGAAATGGCGTCCTGCAGATCATTAAATGGAGAAGTGTGTGATGGCACAGACTGAGGCAGCTTCCAAGACACAGGACATCACGCGGGAACACTTGGAAGGGCAGAAGCATATGTAACTCCAGGCTGGAAAAAGCGAGTCTAGGCCTTCCTCTTTGCTTCAGGGAACGAAACCTTTTCATGGGAATGAATGGACAGGATCTACTTTTCAAAGCAGCGGTGAGGACTGTCGACAGCATGGGCGCCCCCACGGTGGAAGCGTTTAAAAGGTCCTGGACAGTCAACGGCAGGGAATGATCCGCCACAGGAAACACAGACACCAGGAAGGCCAGCCTGTGCACAAAAGCAGAAGTGACTAACCTGCCTGTACTCTTGACGGTGGAACCATCACGTTGGGGTTGGCACGTAAATCTTCACATGAAGTGACAGTGAAGTGAGTTTCACAGACGTAACCAACGTTAACTGGTCAAAGGTTACGAAGAAGGTCGGATTTAGGTTCAGAATACCATCTACTTTCTGCAAGCACTCATTGGTCACCACACCAGAAGACCACAGTTCCTCCAACAGCTTTGCCTCTAAGTATCGGTGGAGGTCACAGGAAAAGATGACACTCTTACACTGGTTTAAGGTAGCATGAGGAAAACAAAATACATTTTTGACATAGGAGTCTGAACTTGTAGATGAGAGCAATCTTCTGGGGAGGACACATCGTTAAGGATGCAACCATCCTATTGGGATGAGATGATAGGCTCATGGCCACAAGCAGAAACAATAGTACAGTGAATGTCGCAAATGTCAAGATCTAAAATTGATCCACCCCTGGAGAATTTCTACATAAGGTATTTCACATACGAAACAGACTCGGACAGAACAGCACGGGACACCAAAGCCACACCAACCAAGCAGGAAAGCCTCCTGGTCCCAGATGGTTGCTGGAGCAAAGACGGAGTCTCCCGGGGCCTGGAAAGACTGCAGAGTGGAAATCAGAGGAAGAGTCTGATGAAAATTTCGGTACAGACACAGAGTCATCAACAACATTTAATGTGTCATTAACAGCAAAAACTTTCCTGCACTCCCCACCCCTCAACCTACCACAGGGCCCAACAAGGGGAGGCCATACGACAGGGATAACATCCCAGTCTACCCCAGAGATAGTGAAAGAGTATACACCCATAGCCACCTTGGGGCTCAGATAAAGGAGTCATCACAACGATAGGAGCCACAAGGCCCTCCCGTGTGTCTTTTGACCCTAGCCAACAAATGAACAACCAACTGACCTGTTAGGAACCAACCAGGTTACCCGTCTAGCCACAGTGGGACACCAAAGAGGTGTGTTGGTAGCCGCTTGGTGCATCATTCAGTATCGCTCAATCCTCAGGACTTCCGTTTCTCAGCATTATGGGATGCCATGCACGACAAACACGTGGCGAGATAAAAACCATGCCTGAGATAGGGGATGGCCAAGGCCACACGACATCGCTGGTAGGCCTCCTCTACCAGTGATGGAGCAGGCGATACTTGACGTACAAGCCCGACAAATGCTGAATCCTGCAAAGGTAGGCAGGCCTCTAGAGTGGGTGGCACTACTGGCTGTGCTTCAAACCCTGCCAGCATGTCAAGGTGACCCCTCCCCCTCAGTGGGGTAAATGACTTAGGACATATTGCACAGCACCCTACTGCCTTGGAGAGAGTTCCAGCCATTTCTTACATGTAATTCTCCTGTTAACTATATCACACTTTTCTGCCCACTGAACTCCACTGATCACAGTCTTCTTACAATAACCTGTCATATCGCCCCAAGAAGGCCTGTTGACCCTCCCAAGAAGCGGAGTCTGTGGCATTTTGTTGCTTTGGTCTGTGAGGCACTCAGACAATACTTCTTTGATTTTTCTTGTATATTATAGAGGTTATCCTCCGGCATGAAAGTATACATTCCTTTCTCTCTGGTTCAGGCATTCTTTCTCTCTGGTTCAGGCATGGAAAGGCTTCAGTTCAATCACTTGTTCTAATGCAGTCCACAATGACAAGGCAGCTTACAAAAGATACCACAACCAACTTACACATGAATTTCGATTTTTATAAGTCTCTGTCCAGAATTATGCTAAGTCTGTTGTCTGTAGTTGTTTCTTCTACTGATATGACAGGACCATTTGACCAAGATTTCTCTTCAGTTTCCACTCAGGATGATTCCACAGTTCAGTGCTATTGCCCCATCTCCTTTCCCCTCGAACTTCCTAATGCCCGTCATTCATATTTCTTCAAAGGATGTCCTTTCTGTTACCCACTGGCTTCGGTACTAAGAAGTAAGCTTCTGAGAGATCCTGCCGAGGTAAACTCCTTTGCCTTTACCTGTAAACGTGGTGCCTTTCCTTCTTTCTGGATGTTTACTCTCATTCAGCCTCTCCTGAAGAGTGACCATTCCTAATCCTCTATCACCCAGTTGCTGTACTATCTTATTTTTTTATATTTCATTTTTTTTTTCACTGAATCTACCCTTAATAGGAAGATTCTGGTGCGTGTTGCCCCTCGTAACTCCATTCACCTGCCAGTATGGGTTCTGCCAGAAACAGTTAACTGGCAAAACCTTCTTTTCTGATTATTGCTAACCTGATCTTTGGAATTTTGACGAAACCCATGCCATTCCAACTGGCATCTCAACTGAGTCTACTACAAATACTTAATTTCCAAGCCTACCTCCTAATACTGCTTTTATCCTTCTCGCTGAGCCTTCATCTCAAGTCTCCATTTTGCTCGTTTTATAGCTGTTATTTTAGGTGGCCGTAATGTTCATCTGTCAAACCAATTATTATAAATATATTTGTTCAGGTTCTGTCCTGTCACAAACTCTCTTTCTTGAATTCAACAATGATCCTCTAAGCTGCGCATCTGGCCCTATCCACTCGTACAATGAATACTTCAGCCTTTATGCGTCCACCTGCTTCTCTCACCTTCCGTCACAACAGTTGCCTAATGAGTCACGGGATGAGGCTATTGCACACATAATTTCTGACTTGGCTATCATTTTGGATTGAGGAAAGAGAAACGTTGTTGTTTTTAAAGCATCAAATACTTAGTTTCTACATTTTTATCTATGAATGTCTTCCAATGAACAATCCCTTAACATTCAACAGTATACAGCTCAGCTCTTCATCATCTTTTAATATCCTTGGGATTTATTTATGTCAGGATCTGTCACGGAAAGAAATTACCCCCCTTCCAAATTCTGATTTCAAGAGATTGAGTGTAGTAGATGACTCCATGCCATCTTCACCCCCTGCCCAGCTGTTGACTTTGTACAGGGGATATACTCGCCCCAGTAAGGTGTAGAACTCGTACAATTAAGGGAGTTCAACACATGCATCTTATCTAAACAAAGGAGTCAAAGGCTTTTCACCCTGTATA
Source organism: Birgus latro (assembly GCA_018397915.1). NCBI lineage: Eukaryota > Metazoa > Arthropoda > Malacostraca > Decapoda > Coenobitidae > Birgus > Birgus latro. The sequence continues at coordinate 9,745 of JAGKTI010015621.1, forward strand.
CTCTCCTCTCACTGACTCCCTTCAGCCTCTCTGTCCCCTCGATACATCCTTGCATTTTTGTCACTTTACCATCACCATTTCAGTGGTCACTGCCATTCTGAACTATCTGGGTGTATCCCTCCTCCTGTACGACAGATGTGTAGCATCCTTTTAGCAGCACACTCTCACCCTTCTTCTAAATCTAGTGCAAGAGTCAATCGATATTCTCAGTCATTCATTTATGCAATAGGTCTTCCTCAGTTGAAGCTGTCTTCATCAGTCTGTATTTGTGTGGATTTTGAATTTGCTTTGTTTAGTTCGCTGTTCCTTGGAAAGGACAATTCTGCTGGCTTTTGGCCTTTGGTTCTGTTTTTTTAGCAAGAAAATTTTCATTGTGGTGACGTAGTTTTTCATTTAATTTGAGATGATTTATTTATTTATTTTTTGTGCTCAGAAGAGACTTTTCGAACAAGAGGTGTTAAATATACTCTTTACTTCTCACTTTCTGGGACATTCCCCAGAACTTAATGAAATCGTCTGGAGGCTGAAAAAAATATCATAGGATGAAAGAGGTTATGCCTTGACGGTTTAGATTCAATGATGAAATTAAGTGGACATAAAATTTTGACAGCCATCCTGTCCTGTTCCTGAATACTTGAAGCTGAGATGATGCACTGAAAGAGTATGTATTAGAGTACCAGGCTGAAGCGAATGTAAACAACAAAATATAGTGCATGTAGGGTTCATGGAATATAAAAATGAGGTGATTCTAAAGAGACTGCTGGAAATACTAGCACTTATGATCAGACACCAACGTAGCGTTCCATTTAAATTTATTCAGACTTTCACCTCTGTTCATGGGATTCTAGAATGACATACTCTTATTTTCGATAATGTTTCTGGTCGATGTACTTCAAAATCTGACGCCATTGTTGTCCCGCCACACTCATAAATGATATCAGTAAATCATGGCTGGCTGGCAACTCCTTAAACTGTACCGTGCTAGCGACGTAAATTTGTTCCCTTAAAAAACGCCGGTGATGCAGAGCTACGTCCTGTAGCATTAAGAGGTCATCGCAAGAAACCGAAGTAAAATGGAAGATAATATCGCATCTTGCTAACTTTAGATATTTCTCCGCTGTGCTTACAACACTAATTTATGAGCGCGGGAGGCGAGTGAGCCTTCATAGGCTCAGAGCTGCTCTGCTCTGTCTTCAACCTTGAAGATTTCAGAGGTCGTGTAGCATCAACCTGACTCGATTTGACCTACTTTCTGGCTTTGGTGATTACATTTATTAGTGCCAGAAATGTTATATTGATGTATTCAGCCCATTTAGCCAGAAATAAAAAATCCAAAATCGGTTCACAAGCTCACAGCTGTTCTGCTCTCTCAGTAACCTCGAAGATATCAGAGTGGCACCAACCTGGCTCGATTCAACCAACTTTCTGGCTTTAGTGATCACTTATATTAGTGCCACGGATCTTATATTGATGTATTAAGCCCATTTAGCAAGAAAAAAAATCCAAAATCAGCCAAGTTCCCTTTGGTAATTTGATAGGTGGTTTGCTCATAAAAGGGATCCTCTTGAGTCTGGTGATGCATTTTACTGATTTACTTTGGTACCTCCAGATGATTTCATAAGGCTATGGAAAGTGAGAAACCTCGTCCATTAGAAACGTCTCTTCAGTAAAGAAAAAATAATGTTTGATGGTTGCCAGAAAGATACAAGATGGAACATTAAAAGAGTCCAATACCCATGCTAACCACGTGATCTAAAGGGCCGAACATTTAACATTGTGTTGCGATCTTGACCCTCGATTCTTTGCTCTAAGAATCGAATTACTTCATTCTTGCCCGATCCTTAACCCTTCTACCAAATTAGGGCCAAATCAGATCAAAACTGTTGACATTGATCTTCATGTTTGACTATTCTCTGTGAAGTGGACTGTGCCTAACTGTTCGCTATATCGAATCCCTTTATCCTTGCCTTATCCCGAATCCTAGAACAAAACTCTGCCTATATCGGACAAAAGCTGTTTAAATTTACCTTGTCATGCGACCTTCACCTTTAATCTATTGTTCCCCCCCCCCAAAAAAAAGTTAATCCTGAGGCTAATCCTAAACCCTTCCTCAATTCTTCCACCTGGACCTAGAACTCGCTAAGCTAAAGTGGGCGTTATGTTCTGGTGTGTGTGTGTGTGTGTGTGTGTGTGTGTGTGTGTGTGTGTGTGTGTGTGTGTGTGTAATGAGAAAATCTCAGACATAATTTCAATTTTACCCGGGCCTGGTTGACAGGTTGAGGATCAGAGCCAAGGAACTGACCTGATGTTTTGGAAAGCAAGAGGTCAAAGATCATGGTCACATGATTAGGTCCAGTATTGACCTAGACCCTAAGAAGATCAACTTGAAATAGTTTTTATGTAATTTAGACCAAAGTTGGTGGAAGGTTGATGATACAGCATGAGCAGAGCGATTTTATTTTCAAAACAACCAGTGAAACATCAAGGTTAAGTTAGGCCTGTGTGTCTGAGTCAACTGTGACCTGAATCAGTTTTGATGCGATCTGGACCAGACTTGGTGGAAGTGTTGATAATAAGCCGATGAGCTGACTCAGGTATTTTGGAATGCTAGGTTAAAGTTCAAGGTCAGAGGGCAAGGTCAACCTAAACAGTTTATGACCAATTCAGAGCAAACCTGGAGGAAAGGCTTAGGGAAAGGCTAGGAGGGGGATCCAGTTTTGAGAATACTCAGTCCGAGGTCAAGTTGACGGACAGGTCGAGGTGAAGGCTACCGGCAAGGTCAACTGAAACAGCTTTGATCCACTTTGGCCCCAAATTGGTGGAAGGGTTAGGGGTAAGGCATGAGTAAAGAAGTTTCAGCACAGGTGTTACCCTCTCTGAGAAATTCTTGTTTTTGTTATTTTCTTCACACGTCCATGTGTCAAACTTTGTCGTTGCCCTGGACACTTGACTGACTGTTCTCTAAAACAAATCCCTTGGTTCTTGCCGTACTCTCAACCCTTCCACAATGTTCGGTGCAGAGTGTATAGAAAACTGCTTAAAAAAGAACCTGCCATCGGACTGAAGGGGTTAACGAGAAAATGCGTAAGAACAGACAACTTCTGAGTTTATTTTCGTCTATATCTTCCATCACTTTCCACTTTTATACGGGGTCGGTGTGTTGGACCAATCTTCGCCGTACAGCTCGGTCCTGCATCATTTCCCACAGATCAGGCGAGACCTGTGCACGTCGCCTACAGCGCACACCCTGACAGGTTCTGAGGTTATCCTGGTTTGATCTGCCATTTTGGTTTTGGCTGGTTTTATAGTTGGATGCCATTCCTGACGCCAACCCTCCCAATTTAAATGAGCTTGGGACTGACACAGAATTGGGCTGTCTTGCTCTCCCTTCCCTCTAGTGTCTTTGGATGGTACTTTTAGTCTGACTCAGCCAAGGCAGTACCTGTAAGGTAGTACTCCACGAGCAGCCATGTCTCCACCCCCTAAGGGCTACCACTACTTTTTCCGGCTGGGGCTGGGGCTCAGAGATCTCAAGAGGGGTGGGAGTGAAGGTGGCCATTCTATCCATCTCCGTGCTCTCTTTGTCCCTACCCCCGAAGGGCCTCCACCTTTTCCGCCCTGGGCTCTCGAGGGTCTTGGGAGAGGTGAGGAATGAGGTGGACAAATTCTGAGTTTATATTGGCCATTTTTCTTCCGAGGCAGAGCACATCACATTCAGTTATGACGGACCAGTTTTTACTGAACACAAATCCATTGGACTGCAGAGTGGAGGCTGCAGGTGCACTTCTGTAGTCTATCATCCTCCTTCTGGGGGACAGGAAAGAGATGGTGGACACTTATGTAGGTGTCGCCACGTCAACCTTCTCTCCAGCACCGCGGTACAGGGTGATTATGATAACCAAGCTGTCATTACGCTGAAGGCTGTACCGTTCAGCCAGACTTTGTATAACAATATATTCAAGTTGCCCACAGACACGCTAACACAAATTTGGAGAGATGTGTCTAGCTGGAGGGGGTAAATACAGGTTTACGTAAGTCTCCTTCCGTCAGAGGGCTCTCATAAGCTGAATATAAGTGGAAGCAGCGAGAATAAACCATAACATACAACACACGATTATAGATATTATCCTACCACACCACCGAGGACCAATACCGGTAATGGCCATCACTCTCTCTCTCTCTCTCTCTCTCTCTCTCTCTCTCTCTCTCTCTTTCTCTATTATATCACCCATCATAGTATAATATGTTTTTACCATTTGGTAAATTAACGCAACAGGTAAATAGGGATTTGTACAACTGTAAAATTAATAAGGTCTGAGCCTGTCGATATTTCCGCTGTTTGAAATGAACCGGTGTATGAATATAACGTTTTTTGGAACTCTGGATCCATAACTTCAATTCACTGCAGCTGTTTAATAATAAAAACTGTATTGCATGGACGAAAATTAACTCACTCGAAACGATGTACCTTTTTGAACACTTCAGTACAATGTTTCGTACACACCTTTTATTGCCAGCAACAGATGGAGTGATCTTGTTCGAGGAAAACCTTTGGTAATGAAGTGACTTATGGAAATAGTATTCAGCCCTAGAGGTCCCTTCCCTCACCTTCTCATCATAATTTCATTTTTTACACGGACGGATGGTTTTATTTGATTTATGAGAGATTTTCAGAAATGGAGAAGTTAAATACTGTCCTCCTTAACATTATCCTTAAACTTACTTATTCTCTGTGTTATATAATGATTTTCGAGGAACAGAAAAAAGTATAAGTAAGTGTAAATTTAAGGTTGAGAAATTTTGTTTGAGAAATGCAGTATGATAAATATTAAGTTGGATACTGACCACACAACAAACTGGCAAGAAACTACATTCATTGATATTATATGGGCACGATGGAAGCCACAGAAGGTACTTGAGTCCGACTGTATTGAGACGTTTGACAATTTTCACTCATTTTTCTTTTTTAACGTTGGCACAGCCTTTGGCATTCTTGTTAATTAGGGGTCCATCCAAACTATGTCTGTTACGGTGTTTCATGCGCATTGTTAAGCTTCATCTCATATATGGCGAGGCTTATTGTTCTGGTAAGTGTTATTTTGATTTTTCTTTGAACTTTTTCCTTAGATCCTCATGATATTTTACAGGAAGGTACCGTAGGGCAACCCAAGTACTTGTGCCAATTATAAATGACCTTGACATATTTTTGAAGGTCATATACTGTACTCATTTTTGGTGCAAAATTGCGTATTTGAAATTGAAATATTTCAGAAACCAATTGAGATACAGGTATATTGTTGAAAATCCTATCATAAAAAAGTTTGCTGAGAATTTTGGCTGAATATTTTGCCAGTTAGCCTACTGGAAAGTACCGAATTCAAACCTGATCAGTGTTTTCTTTGTAACCCATTTTAGGGAAAACCACTAAAGCTGTAAATCTGTAACTTTACAGAAATATAGTTGTGGTCCCTATCATTATCTGAAAGGAATAGGGTTACAGTTAATCATACAGTTAGCCAATTACTGAGACAAATGTAAACTGTACCCATGCTCCATTTATTTCTCCACACCTTAGGTCGTGTTGATTACAGGAGAAGCTTCCTTAGGTTAATCGAAGTGTATGTTCCAGATATGAGTGACCTTGAACTACATTTAAAGGTCACAGTTTATGGTGCCAGAATCTCATACCTTATAATTAGTAGATCTCAAAAACCACTTCCTGACTCGTTTAGTTATTAATGTGTGAATTAAATTATATGTCTGATAAACACCTGAGCATAAAAATAAATTTCAAATGTTTTATTTTGCACCACTGAACTATATTTAATAAAAAATTGTGCAGATATATATATGTTATGTTCATATGAAGTTTATAGGCAGTGAACACAAAAGCAGCATTTGCATAACAACAATGACAATTAATTCTTCCTTATTTTGGCTACACAGAAGTAAATGGGTAGTTGTTATTGTTTTTGTCGATGATGTCCCTGTCCTGAATTAATAAAGTTGATTATTACAACCGAATACATTCCTGAAGAAGCCTGCTTGGCGAAACATTGAATAAAACGGGTCCCTTCTCTGCACTTGGTGTTTCCCACAAAGCTGTATGGTGGCAGCAAGAACAGAATATTATTGCGTCATTGCACTGAAGTATTTAACTCACTGAATGCGAAAGATTACACTCTGCTGAAAACAAAAGTAAACGATCTAAGACCAGCTGAAATGATATATGTTTACAGCGGCCATTGCATCCCACGGCTTGAAGCTGAGTTGTATTGTTGGAGCACCGCTACTTTTAGGGGAGAAAAACACCCAATTTAAAATGATTTATGCCAGTGGAACATGCTTTAGAGCTCTCAAGTTCCTATGACTCTCAGTTGAATATAAAGGTCTAGCATTAGTCTGAATACAGTTCTAGAGTTGTTCAAGTCTTGCAAAAACTGACGATTACAATATTAAGTTTTCAGGGTCCTGTGATACACCCAGCTAATCGTCTAACAATTATCGTACAGTTGCCCAGACCAAGAGACTCCTATCGCCTCCTCTCAGCTAAATCAAATAGAGCATATGGCCAGGTCGTACATCGCCTCCAGCATGCAGCATTTTTTCAAAAGTCAGTGGCTACCACCATGTAAGACAAGTTTCGTGCAAAGGCATATTATATAGATGTCTCGCGTGAAATATCTCGCCCCCAGATGGATTTTAGTGATATTGATTTTAGTGATATTCTAACTGGGGTGGACAATACATTTAACTGTCAGTGTGGTTGAAAATAAAAATACATTACTAGGAACTGTAACTGTGTAAATGTCGTACCACAGATACTACTGGGTACAGGTGGTTGCAGAAACTAAGGATGAAAATTGTACCACTGCCAGCATCAAAACCAATTTGCCTCCAAAACTGTGACTGTGGTTCATAACTGTATCACAGTCACCACTGGTTACTGGCTGACGTACGACTAAAGGCAAAAAAGTGTGTGGTGCCACCCGTGTTGAACAAAATATCGTCCCCAGGAAGCACTTTCTCAGTGAGGAGGAAATAAGATACTGTAATGTAAACCCTCTCGTGGTGACGTCCAGTGCAGTATTTATTCCAACTAATGACAATATAATTCAGTTGAACCTGAGTCATTGTAAATACGGTCATCATTTACTCTTTCATGGTCCGGGACATCTCTTGTGCTCTTTTCTGTATAACATCAAAAGATTTTATTTACCTGAACGTGAGTATAGAAGCCATAGTGTAAATACGTCACCATTAACCCTGTCTTTAAAGAGGGATCTCTGGTGCTTTTCCCAGCTAACGTCATGGATTTTATTTAACAGAGAGTGAGTTACAGGAGCTTGAATTAAAGCAAAACATCCATTAGGGCAGCAGCTTACTCACACCCTCTCCCCCCATACTGAAAAAAAAAGATTTGCTGTGAAAGCCAACACGGGAATCAGTCTATAATCCTTAACTATATAATAACTGCCTATGGCTATATATCCCATCATAAACAATATCAAGCATTGCATTATGAAAACTTGGAAGTAAGAGTTGTAATGCCATACTCCTTTCATCCCTCCTCTTCCTTTCCACTGGGCCATTCTTCCTCTCTCACCCATGCCGGTCATGTGAGGAAAGGCTTCGAGGGTTCACAGGAGTCGAAACAGGATGGTGGATTCAGTGAGGCAGGGTTCGAACAGCCGGGATTACCTCCTGCACAGTGATGACTTCTTTAACTTAGTCTTGCTATCTTTAGAAAAAAAAAACTTTCACATATTAGAAGAGATATTTGTATGGGTGGGGTTAATCATAGTCTTTATCAATACCTCCAGATGTGAAAATTTTCCTTCCCTGTATAAATTACTTGAAGGTGAATAATAACACATCTGGAAGCTTCAGAGGTTCAAAAGCTTCAAAGACGAATAATGAACTGGGCGAGTAGGGAGGATTTAAACAGCAGGTATTATCTCCTGCACAGTGATGATTTATTTCCATGCTATGTTTTTGCTATCTCCAATTTCTCCAGGCGATATTTTCGACTGCGTGGGATAGATCAAGCCTTCAACACCTAAAGTTTGAGAGGCAGTTTGTAAGTTGAATGAAAGCATCTAGAATGAGATGGTGAGTTCAGCGAGAGATGATTCAAACAGCTGATATTCATTCCTTGTCTGGCGTGACTGTTTACGGTGTTTTGTTCCTGCAACCTTCATCTGGTGAGGGGGGGCTATTTTGAAAGGGAAGAATTATATTACAGTCCTTCTTAGCCCCACCAATACAAAAGCTCTTTCTTAAGTGACATTAAATCGTACTGAGGGCAAGTGGACTGGGAAATTGCTTACAGGCCGATACTTTGCTCAAAAACTCACCCTAGAGGGAAAACTTGCACTTGACAGGATTATATTACCAGTTTTATCACTAAGGTATCTATTACTCTCAACTAAGTAAAATCGTCTGGTGTTTTTTGGACAAGAATACAAGCGTTGTCCCCGTCTTTAGTGGGTTAATATCACTTAAAATCTGATAACTCCTCTCCCAGCTGGATAAAATCGTATGCTGGCAGGAGTAAAACAGATATTAAAATATTTCCAGTCTTAAGAGTGTTAATGGTACAAATATCGATAATCTTTGGCCCCTATGACCCACTCTCCATTGAATAATATAGTCTGTCGTTAGCTGGAATAAAACACTAGAGAAAAATGAGAGCGTGTAGGGGTTAAATCACTGAGGCTTTCCCTGCAATAAGGCTTACCTGTGTAAATGCAGTCCGCTTGGAACGCAATTAACTTTTCACTGTGGTTGGCACGCCTGGTTGTTTGATTCAAAATTGACACCAAGAGATTTTGTACATCTGAGAGCATTGATGACAGTTAACTTCTGAACAAATTATGCGGTTAACCATATAAATTTTATTGGTACACCTTGGAATTTTATTTAGGATAATAAACGATTATCTTTAGACAAGAGAAACGCTGGCTGTCAAAGTGTCCAATGGTTTGTGCCCCTCCTCGGAATTAGGTTTATAGGTAAGAACTGAGACAGCGAGGGTATGGCCAGGCCTTCACACTGACAAATTGCTGAAGCTTGTGATGATAGAATATCTTGATATGAAGGGCACACAAATGTATCCAGCAGCCTATACTGACATTCAACTCCCCTGCCAATATATGACAACCACAAAGCACAACAAGGCACATAAAAGAATCACCACAGAAACATTATTGACCTTCATCAACAACATCCCACCTCAGACATTCCAGCATTAACAGTAAAGAAACTCTCAACATACTCATTTCATGGATGAGGCAATAAACACCTCAATCAGAAAGTGGAATTACAGATGCCACCTATCCGGCATGTACAATGGTCTCAACATACCACACATAGCGCAGCACTGCACAGCACATCCCGCACTAAGACGATGGCACAACATCAACGGTGTACGAAACCTATGGGACAGTTCCATAAAGACGGTTGCCTTCCTGTGGCCGATGTTTCCGCTGGGCCAGTCAGACCAGGCTGAACAACAACAGCAGCAGCAGCAACACGTTACCTGTACAGGCATCTCGAAATGAATGGAACTTCAATTTGGCTCTGTTTTGTATTGTTTTTTGTTTCATTTTTGCTTGGAAAGAACGGTTTGCGGGCTTGTGGCTTTGGTTCCTTCTTCCTTGCTTTGAACAAACAACAACAACAACACTCATGCAGGTGGATGAAGTCTCACGCATTACAGTCTGTACTTTGGGCCCCACTAACAGTGTTGCGTCTAGGACAAATATGATTTTAAAACTGGGTGGAAAGAGTCTCGAAATGTGATTTCTTTGTCATTTGTTCCTATTTTTGGATCTTTCACGTTTTTTAGGCACATAACCATAATTCCACTGTAAGATAAAATGTAGAGACACATTATATCTCAGGGACTTTCCTCCTCAACCAGGCAGACAAAACCATTACCATATTAACTCCTCTGAAATGTGTACCACAAGTAACATGTGAGTTGACACCTACAGGAAACAGATCTGCCAATCATAATCTGTTTCGTCATGACAGAGAGGATGTTCCATTGTCAGTTACTGGACATTATTTGAGGGGAAGATCGCAAATGTAGTGAGTACAAGCACCTAACCACCCTCCAGTGATTCTACATGACTGTGTCTGTGCAGGAAATGCAAGTGATGAACTGAACTCTCCATAGATAAGCCTACCTATAGATTCTTTTCTTATGGCCTAAAATTCACCCATGTTTTGTTAAGCAGCCCAGTTGACTAATACTGTACCAGCCTTAGTGTGATGTGTCTTGGCTCTGATCGTAAACCATGGCTTCCAAAGGTTGTTAAGTGTTTCAGGTCTCCAGAGCATTCAGGCAAGGTGTACCATGGTAAGTAATGATGATGAAAACAAATTTCGTCCTTACCCAGAGCCCCGACTGTCCATATGACCCGTATATTTGCTCTGATTATTCTTATAGTGTATGCGTACTCCTAAACAAATGATCTACTTAGTAAAGAACACCCAACACAATGGCGATATTTTCTCTTTCTCTACCAATCCCTGCCTTTCCCTCTCTTGTTCAGGTAACGTGGCTGAGACGAGAG
>JAGKTI010015622.1:0-10885 GCA_018397915.1 Birgus latro
GTGTGTGTGTGTGTGTGTGTGTGTGTGTGTGTGTGTGTGTGTGTGTGACCTCGCGATGGCCACGGTCCGGGATTTGATTCCAACATGATGACTGCCTGACCTTTACCTACGCACACCTCTGTAAACACAGCGACGCTTCACTACCCCCGCACTCACACACTATCTGCCTCACTCTCGCACCCCTACCTCCCACACACACTACCTTCCTTCCTCACTCACACCCTGTCTCACTCCATACTTTCATTCTGTCCTTATTCCCATGCCACAATTCCTACCTTCTTCCTTCTCACTCACAATCACTTTCTACCTTTCTTCCTGATTCTCACTCACCTACCTCATATTCGCACTCACCTCTCACATTCCTTACCTTCCTCCCTCACTAACATTCAACTGCCTCACTACCCTCACTCTCATACTCACCCCCTGCCTTTCATTTCATTCTCCCCCACCTTCCTTACTCACTCACTAACTCAGAAGCACCTACCTCACTCTCTTCCTTCCTCCCTTCTTCTCATTCTCCCTCCTCTAACTTCCTCCTTTTCACTCACATTCACCTGCCTTAATCACACTTACTATCTTCTTCATTAACACTCATCTGCCTCACTCAAGAACTAACTTAACCACACACACATCCTTCCTTTTTCACACAGCTGCCTCATTACCCTCAGACACACACATTTCCCCTCCCTCCCTTCCTCATTCTCACGCCCTCCCTCTCTGTCAGGGTCACGGTAGTTTAAATATTGCTACAACGGCGTGAGTCTTCCCTGAACAGTGTCGAGAACTGATATGTATCTGGAAATGATGGGTGGGAGAGAGAGACGGGTTAGAGCCTGAATTTTTTATTTTCTCTGAAGTTTCGGGCTACAAAGAACCCATCTCCTGAGCGACTGTGTTCTGTGTGGCTCGAAACGCTAGGGGAGGGGGGGGGGGGAAGCAAGCTCTAACCTGTCTCTTTCCTACCCAGCATTTCCACTTGTCATAGTGGTTGAAGTCTATATCTGCCCCCCGTCCCCCCAATAAAAAATACTATATAAAACTGTCTGGAGGTAGAAATGATAAAGTAATTATACATCATCGGGCTGAAAGGTTCATAAGGCTAGGTGAAGGTGTGAAGTTGTGTAGGTGTGATAGGCGTGAGAGACACAGGTTAGAGCCTGAATCTTTTTTTTTTTCTTTTTAAGTTTCGGGCTACTCTATAGAACCCATCTTAAGAGATGATGGGTTCTGAGGATGGGTTCTGTGTGGCAAACGTCAAAGAAAACAAAGAATTCAAGCTCTAACCGGTGTCCTTCTCTCACCCAACATTTCCACTTGTCGCTTTAATGGATCGTCTACATTATGTGGGTGCGCAAGGGCGTGTCCAGAATTAAAAGGAAAAGGGGGAGGGGGAAGAGGCTTCCACTATGTAAACATCCTCGACCCCAAGGCTGAGAACGGAAGTGGACGTAGGAGTAATCTCTTCACAATGGCTGTATCATTTTCGGTTATTTTTTACCTTATTCTCTCTCTCTCTCTCTCTCTCTCTCTCTCTCTCTCTCTCACACACACACACACACACACACAGTATCTCATTGTCTATCTATACAGTATCTCTGTCAAACCTCTCAACTGCACCTCACACCTCGAACACCCCTTCAGGTGTAAGGTATTGTAGGGTATTGTCGATGTACTTTTGCTGATGGCTGTGCCTGAATAATAAAATGATAGTGGAGTCGTATTCAGAGTGACTTCAGACATTTCGTAATACCTCCTTGGGAAGTGATTTATTCTGCGTACTACACTCCAGTATCCTCTTGAATGTTGATGCAAATCATGTCGATATTAAAACGATATAAATAAAATGGAAAGAATGTCAAGGAGTGATATGCAAAATGAATGTCAAAGGAATAGGTGATACGGAGCCTCCCATGCAACTATAATACGGGACTACAACAGCTGATTCGCAAATTAGTACATCAGTACAGAATGTGGAATTTCTTCTTTTACTCGTATTTTTGCTGTTATTCGTAAATGGTAGTCACGGTAGAAAGCTTAATTTCTTCTTATCAAAACCACTGTAGAAGACTAAACTCTGTTCACTTTAACAAGGTGTAAAATTGCCAACTCTCCATCTAAAATGCTGAGCTATAACCAGAATGTAATGCAAGTAACAAAGCAATGCTAAGAAAATATGCAAAGCCGTAGTACTATCTTATTCTGAATGAGATGCATGAAACAGGTTGTAAAAAGGCGAAAATCTGGGCCAAGTTAAATACAGTATAGTCATCGTGCTGAAGAGGTTAGGTAAAAGCAAGACTCAACTGTTTTAAAATGCTCACATAGGCTGTACATTAGCTGGCCACTGGTGCACCAAATTAAGAAAGGCTTAAACCACTTGAATCAGATGACGTATTCTGCTGCTTTATTCTACCAAATCTTCAGACGATTTTATTTGTTTGAGATGTTATTGGGAAAACTATCACACGGGCGCAGCAATTCCACTTGTCTTCCTACATTCTCACGTTCTTAAGGAAAGTAACTTTAGTAGTGCAGCTCAAATAACTTTGATTTTAAACTACAAAACGTATATAGAACAAATTTTTACCTGTTTTAGGGTATTTAAGGAAGTTGCCTGGACGAAAGCAGCAGCACGTTTGTTGATTCCGCCAATCTAACCTAACGTAACGTAACTGAAGTCTCACTCATGATTTTAAAAAACTAGGATTTCCACCACAACTAAAGATGTTAACCTCAAATCCCTATCAGACCAAAACTTCTCTAAACTATCCTAATCAACCTGTGAAAGACCCATTTGAAGTGGAAATTTAGAAGACTTGCGCCCGTGTGGTAAAGCATTGATGATCTTTGTCATAGGGAAGGGGTCCGAAAAGCCGTAAATATTCTCTAATCCCCCGCCCCCGGGTTGAAAAGGCTCCCATAAACTAAATATAAGCGTACGAAAGCAACAACAATGAGATTAAGAATTCGTCAGATGACTGAGATGGATAATACAGCAGACCATAAAAAGAAAAGCTCTGACCTCACTCATGAATGTTTTTCTTCTCGTATTTCTTCTTTATCTTCTTGCCACCTGAAGGATGTCATCTTCTAAGCGCCAGAAGCGTTGTATATACCACTAGCTCCGTTTATACTCTATCATAACACCTATTTAGCAAACAGGAGGCAGGAGTGGATGGTCACAGTAGTTACTACATGACACTTTCCCTCCAAAACAAACGCCTGGCAGCGTTCGAAGGTAAACAAAAATTACTAATTTTTGGTGCACCAACGGCTTCATTGCCTTTGACAATAATCTACCTTTCTTAATTTTGTGACGCATGTTACTGGTTTATTCTTGTAGTCACCAAACCATGTTACCCTGGTTGGGGAGAAACCTCATGAAAAAAGTGGTGGTTTAAATGAAGGCTGTGATACGAACATCACATTTCAAATATTTCATTACCCAGTTCTTTATTACCCCAATAAGAGCACAGGAACCCAGGATTAGGCTACTATGTCCATTTAAGGGGAGTGACCAGTCGCCCACCTCTGAAGACCAGTTTGTAATAAACCCTTTAACCCACTGGACTGGACCACCGTCCGTCCATTTGGATATATGGTTACTACCTATCAAAGTAAATGATTTCCTGATTACAAAAAGCCATATGGCTTGTCAGTGGTCACCTGATGCTGCACTACATCGAGTGAGTGAATAGTTAGCACCCCACCTACCTCCATCCACGAAGCCCCTCCAGTGAAAGGAAAAAAAAATATCTGTACTATCTCTATTGCCAGATTCCTTAATCCCATAAGGGGTGGCTGCAAACAAATCACCTCTATCTCACCCAGTCCCCCGCTATTTCACTGCTCTGCTCCCACCTCTCTCCACTCCATCTCATCCTTGCGACCTTGCCCTAACCCTCCCTCTCCCCGGGGGCACGGTGGCTCAGAGGTAGAGCATCGAGCTCGGGACCGGGGGGTCGCGAGTTCGAGCCGCGCCCGGGACTGCCGTGCCGGGAGGGGTAGCGCCCTCCTGTTACCTAGCGGGGCTATATGATCTCATTGTAAGGTCTAGCTCGGGGATTCTTTAATCCTTTTTAATCCTCCCTCTCCCCCTCACATACACTCTCCTCATTAGTCTCTCACTCTCCACATGGCCAAACCATCTCAGTATACTTTTAATACTCTCTATCACATCCACATTCATACCACAGGCTAAAAAGAAAAAAAAAACGATTCAGACCAATGCACACACAGCAATCACACCACTTCGACTCCTGTGTTCTTTCACTAGACCACCAAGCTAGTTTCATTAGTGGGTATTCTGGAAATTACCTCTTTTGCAAATACAATATTCTAGTTGGCTTGTTCCCACCTGACGGAATTGCGCTGCTCCTACAAAGTAAATACTAATTTGTGCTTGCATGAAATGCAGTGTCTTACTTATGAGGTGTCACTCTCGTCTTAAATGTCAGGACCAACTTGCCAAGCCCTGAGCTCCTATGCTTCTCATGGAGCAACATAGGATTGGATGATGGATGGATGGAAAGAATCTTTTTTACGGGTCAAATCAACCCCTCACCCTGACTACACTTGGCCATCACCTTGCCTTAAAGAGGTTGTGGATCTTAGAGAACAAATTTGCTATTACCACCTTGCTAGTTACATACCATCTTTCCAGTCTCTAATCTTCCAGGCTTAGTTGAAAATCCCACTCTTGCAATGGTTATAAAATCAAACAATAATAAATTATTTTATTTATAAATGTTGGAAAGTGCTGCAGGGAAGACCCTGAGGGGAACCAAACAAGAAGACAGTCAAAGGTTCCCCAACTGATCTTCCTTGGCAGGCAACAAAGTTGTAGGAAAAAGTAACAAATTCTGACCATTTCTGCATCACAGCATCATCTTGCTTTGCATTCAATTTCCGGGCTGCTGACTAATGTCATATTATGTACAAATGTTCTATTTTAGCTTGTGACAAACTGTATGTATGTATTATAGCAGCCACCTTGCACACGGATGGTAAGGGCAAGCAGCTCCACTATACATATCACTATATTATGCCACACCATTGCACCTTTTCTGTTTCTTCCCTACTGCACATACTACTTTGCAGACTTAACACACTTCTCTCAATAAATATCTATTCTCTCTCATATTATCCAAAAGGGTACACTTCTTAGGAGGCTGATGATAATTAAAGAACTTAATGCCCTTCACCATGACCCATACTTTTGTCAGTTAAGTAGGCTCCCAAGCACCTCTTCTGAAGCAATTTATTTTGCCTATTACACCTTGCTGCCCTCTTTTACGTTACTTAAACCATTCTACTAACACCAAACTCTGCATGAATAACATACAAAATGATAGTTCCCACCCGTATCCAAAAATAAATTGCTAGGGAGGATGTATTAAAGAGCTTCCTTAACCAACAAGAATGCAGGCCTATGATAATTTCTAACTTTTGCTCCTGCTATCTTCATACAATTTTACTTGGCACAGAAGAGATTTTCCAGTGGTCATTACAGCCTTCTGCAACCTCTCCAATAAAGGGGCCTCTCTTAAGCCAAATAACAGTCTAGTAATAACAATAACAAAATGATGATGTCACTGTAGTGCTGGGATTAATAACTGTGCAGCATTTTCAATCAAAAGCTTTGAGAGACTGGAATTGGTGCCTTGTGAGTAAATGCAGAAAAGAGTAAAGTGATGGTAATCAAGAGAGAAAGGACATCTTATTCCCTTTTTATTAGCATCATCCAGAACTCTTTTCCCACCTATGAAGGGAGTGAAGTGGAGTCCAGAGATTATGAAAATCTGGCAGAAGGAGAAATTAACCTTCATCAAACCCAATGGACGAATAGAATCTTAGACAAGAAAAATCAGTTTTCACAAGCATTCCTCCTACCTTCCACCATGACTGACTCGCAAAAATTGTAATATTCGGGATTCAGTTACACGCAGTCCTCATTACAGGTCAAATATGCATTCCAAAATCTACTACACATGTTCTGGTTATGTCTTCCAGACCCAAAAGGGTACTTGATCAGCAGAGCAAGGGATATCTCTTTGTATCAAAGATAAAAATGTGGAAGATATTTGGAGTATATGGTGAAAAGTTCATGTAGATATTGTGCTGATGTGCCTGTGTTTGTGAATAAGGCATTCTGCTGATGTCATAAGGGAACCTTGACTGGGTGTGAACATGTTAGAATACTATGAAAGGACATTCTATTACACCCTAATCAATGTCTGCCATCATATGAGATTGAACTCGGTCATAAGGATTGCTAGATGCGAATGCTACTGGTTCAAATGCTGGAAGATCCAATAAAAGTCAGTATTATGGCAAAAGAATTTCAAAATGATAACTTATAATGAGGACCTGCTGTACTAATCAAATCAAGGTCTTTGTCTTTCCTTCCTGCTTCCTCTAAAATGGGAAGATGAAATATTTCTGCTGTCATTCCTCAAACTGTACTCAACTTACATTTTTTTTTCTTTCCCCAAAGGGTCTTGTCACCTCAATATTTACACACATTGGCACACCCACTTTACATGGCAGGTCACATGATTTCCACCAAATATTGGTATATGTATATACAACAGCTGGATCATATTTACTTTTGGCTGGCAGAATCCATCACATAAAAATCAGCTATGACAAGCAGATTCTATCAGCCAAACATTTACATAAAAGAGGAGTGGACTTTGATGCCTCCCAACTTACAATTTTACAAGAAATTTGAGGAAGTATGAAACTGAGCTCTACAAAACAAAATACAAGAAAGTAACCTGAATAAGCATTCAAGGCAAAAATTACAATTTGATTCCATAAAGCCTCCTGTTTTTACATAATTCATTATTACGGTATGCTTTCCACCTCCATCATGAATTAGATGAATGAGGAACAGTGCTATATTGTAACAGAGTGCAGCAAAGGGAGAATGGTGATGACACAAGATAAAACTGAATGTGATCAACCACTGTAGTGTATGTCTGACTCACAACAATGATTTTTTACTGCTGTGCACTCCTGTAACCTCAGGTTAATTTACTGCAATATTTTGTAGATTTTCATTCCCTAGATAACAACACTGAAAGCCAATAGTGCCCAAATGGCAAACATATCCAAATGTACAAATCACAGTAGAATTACAGATATATTACCAGTATTAGCATTATTCAAAATCAGCATCATATTAATTTCATGGAATTTTGAATGCGTTGCACTATCAATGTAGCTCTGGAGAGGCCATACCGTTATGTTATACATTATACATTACAGTTTTACTATACATTCCATTTCATCTCCAATCATCCAGCTGAACTATGATAAGAAATAAATATTTTAGTCAATGTGACTTGAGCTGATCTAATGAACTGAATGGTATACAGTATTTAGCAGCTGTACCACACAAACTGGAATCTCTCTCTCTCTCTCTCTCTCTTTTTTTTTTTTTTAAATAGCATTCAGTTTGGTTTGTAAATTCAGAGCATCATTCACTTTCTGAACCGCTGATGGAAGATTATCCTGGATGCTGTTGTTATTAGGTTTGTCTGTGAGTTTCCATGGCCATTAACCACTAAAATATGATGATGCATTTTAAAATATTCATGCTACCCTTGAACAACTTTATTTAACTTACGAAAGCCTGCAGGGGTTAATGAACGCTAATTCTAACCCTCCAAGTCTGGAAACTCTCCTGTGGTGAATAAAGTTCCCCAGAGATGGTATGAATAAATTACAAAACACATCCTCTGATTGATAGGATTAACCCATTCAGCCCAAAAATATCTATTTCACTTTATTCCTACCAATTCCTGATAACTTTATTCACTTTAAAGACTGATTTCTTGAACTGGATGGATTAGACACTGCCTTAGTCAACTCCTTTAGTAAATGAGGACTTTCCTAAGTTGAATAAACACTATCTCAGCTACATGAATAAACTAAACAGGATGTCACCCAGACTCATGTAGGTAATTCCTGCAATCCGATGATGTGTTTTATAGTTTTATTCATACTACCTCCCAACAATTTCATAAAGTTTTAGTGAGACTTTTCAAACTGGATAGATTAGACATGGACTTCAAAAAACTCCTTCAGTATGAGAGGACTTTCCTACAATGAATAAAATTGCCTGGAGGTTGCAAGAATAAAGGAGAAAAATACATCACTGGATGGATGGGGCTACGACAATCACACAGTATCATGGTAATGTGTCCTTAACGTCGCCGGAGGAAAGATGATGCCCAAGAACTAGTGAAGGATCGTGTTTGCCTCTCCTCCTCCACCCTCTGACTCAGCTCCTGCTCTTGCTCCTGGGCCTTGCGCTGGTTCTCACGGAAGGCCACCAGAGGGTTGTCAAAGGTCCGGTAGTAGTCTATCACCTCACGTACATCAGAAACCTCAGACTCTGCAATGGCTACAAAAATTATCATAAATGAATGAACTCTTTTGAGAAAACACATCACACACATAAGACACTTCATATTCCGCAATGGATGCAAAAAAGCTGTACTCTGCTTATGGTCACCCCTTCAGTCCCAAGACATACTGTTTCTGTCTGGGATGTGTGAACTTAATTATTTTCTGAAATAATATAAAGCAACCAATTTCAAAAGTACCAACTGTATGGAATAAACTGTGTAAAAATATAGATACTCACTGCGCAACATGAAGCCAAGTTCCATTAGTGACTGATCATTCATGTTTCCATCCCATCGCTTCAGTTTGAGGTGGTTACGAGGGGACGACACAGCATCATTATCCCAGTCAACACAGATCACCTGAAAACATGGTAATATCAAGTACATTAAACCTACACTATGATGTACAACAATGCTCCCTTCACACTCAATTAATTTTACAGAATTTTCCACACCTGCAGTACTGCACATTTACATGGGTAATACTGAAACAGGCTACTGTACTCAGCTTATGTTTGTGTACATTATGAACTGCCTGGAAAAGTACACACCCTAAATTATCTATAATCACTGAATCCATTATCTAAGGCAACACTGTAATAATACAGCATATGACCTGTTGACTTTAACTGCTCAAATCCTTAATATATTATCAAGTTTCTAATCTACTCCTCAAAATGAACCTAAAGGAGCATGTCAGCTCAAAAGACACAACTAACTAAATCCACATTTCCTCTCATTTCCACTGTCCTGTTTCCTTCAAGAAACTTCCTCAACAGGGGATGACAGTGAAAGGGCCTCCAGGCTGGAGATCTTGTTCCCACATATCTTTCTACTTCTTTCAGGCACATCTCCCTAACCAAAGGAATGTTTCAATCTCTTCTTCCACATCTCACACAGTCATCCTCTTTCAATGGTACCCTCAGTGTCTACTTCAGCTATGAGGTGGACAGATTCCCCCGCCCACCCTCCCTCCCGTATGTCACTGATGGCTCAGTCTAGATCTGGTAGCCCAGCCTCAAGCCCCTACACCTCACAAGGAGTAACATAGAACTGACTGTTACCACCTCACCTTCCTAACCATCTACATTCTTTTTTAAAAATAAAAGTACTGTACTAATACCTTAAGGCCTAGTGGGTCAAGGCATTCCAACCTAGGTGTGGTACATGAGGGCTGATATTCAAGGGGTGGTTATGATCTACTGCTCATATAATGACATTTGGAAGATAGACTGGTTACCCTCATCTTAATTGTCAGGAATGAGTATTCTAGCCCCAAGCCCCTAAGCTTCTGATGGGGCTTAAGTGAACTGGCTGGGGTCTAAGAAGGATAGGGTCATAGACAGATAAATAGATATATATGGTACAATAAACGCACTACACAATTAACTCACTTTACTCAAATCACGATTCAAGCAGCTAAGATCCTTGATGTGCTTTCCATTGACATAGCGTGTGGAGTCCTTGAAGAGACGGTACCAAACGTAGCCATTGGGGTCAAGGTGGTCGATCAGGGGGAAGGCTGTCTGCAGGAAAACAGGAAGTAGTGGTGCTGTACTATGATGGCTAAGCCTGATTTACCTCTCCTAACCTCTTTCAGCTCAGTTCATGGTCAAGTGTAGTCAGACTGAAGGGTTGATCTGACTAGTAATTACGAATACTCATTCTTAGTCCATAACTACTGTAAGAAGCTGCCCAGCCTGACTGGTTCAAACAATCCAACTACTATGATGATATAGTTTTAATGCATCAAACTCTTGAAAAAGAAAGGACAACCCATTCCTTAATCTACTGGCAACAAAATCGATCGGTAGAGAGTTGGCTTGCGGTCCCGTGGGACCCAGGTTCGAATCCTCGCTGGTGAAGGGAACAGTTTAAGGATTTGAATTTCATTAAATCAGGCTTTACTGATCTACCAGAAGACCCGCCGACATGTCGTAAAAATGACCCCGCTAATACCAATACACCAGTCCTGTATGAGACAGCCCTAGCATGTATTCAATATGGACGGTGGGTGTTAAGCGCCGAAGTGGTGACATGTAGATTGTAGGAGGACGACTGGGCCTTGATAGCAGGCTGTGAAGCCTATGCCCAGAGTCGGACACATAAAAAAAAAAAAAAAAAAAAAATTAACTTCTAAAGGCTGGACTCAAGCTAAGCACATGACTCAATTTACCAGTACAAATAAATTTCAGTTAACTATCTTGTATTGTACTTCACGTTATTTTTGTATTAAAAAATTTTGGTCTTTTTAAATACAATTCTAAATTTACATACACATCTAAAACTACTGGTACTCCTTTGGAGGGAAAAGCAAAAATATAATACAACATAGCCCTACAGGTTGAAATATCAACTGGGATTGTTTCTTACCTATTCAACCTGGTGGGTTCCTTAAGTGAAAATGAGTTGAGGTTTGGGGAGAGAGAGAGAGAGAGAGAGAGAGAGAGAGAGAGAGAGAGAGAGAG
>JAGKTI010015623.1:0-20325 GCA_018397915.1 Birgus latro
CTCTCTTTGGCTCAGTGCTAACGTGCGAGTGTATGATGTGTGAGAGCTGGAGATCGAATCTCGGTCAGACAAATGTGATCAATTTCTTATGTTTCAAATTACACACCTGGATGTCAATACAGCAGGATGATCAGAAAACACTGTCAAAATAAGGAGGGGAACGTACATACAATGGTGTAAAGGTAGGGTGTTTTTTGGTTTTCAGTGGTTTCTCTGCATGGTTTTCTTTGTGTTTAGCATTACTTTGGATATTCCTTTGTGTGTTTTGATGTGTAAATATGCCTGAATGACCCGGTAACACTGCCAAATTAAGCATAGGTACTGTCCAAATAGGTTAGATACAGGCTGGAGGTTGGGTATAGGTAGGGTCTGGGTATGGTAGGGGAGTAGTCATCATTATCCGGATGTTGCCAATACCCTGACATGCCTTTGGCTCTATTATGTCCAGATAAATGAGGGATTACTTTAGTTCAATAACTGATGCTGGCACAACTTGGTGCTGGCTGCTGATGTGCATATGGTGTGAGGAATGCGGAAGGGGAAAGAATACTCGTGTTTGGGGAGGCTATGGATATGATTGTGTGCAACACACATTTTAGGAAAACAATGAGCCGGTTGATTACGTACGAGTCTGGGGGAAATAGTAGTCAGATAGATTATTTTCTGGTCAGGAGGGTTGATAGGAGATTAGTGTGGGATGTTAAAGTTATAGGAAGTGAGGAGTGTGTGCAGCAGCACAAACTGACGATTTGTGACATGGTGATTAAGGAACGAGTGATGAGAAGGAGGACATATGTACCTAGGTGGAAAATATGGAAGCTGGGAAACCAATCAGCAAGGGATGCCTTTTATAGTGAGATGAGGAGAGTGGTGGCTGAACAGGAAGCCGTAGATAGAGGCATTAATGAACAGTATAGAGCCCTTAAGAACAACCTACTGAGAGTTACCGATGCAATATGCGATTGAACAAGAGGCCCACCAAGACATAAAGTAACATGGTGGTGGGATGAGGGTGTAGAAGCTGCAGTTAAGGAGAAAAGAAGGCTTTTCCGGGAATGGAAGAATGGTGGTAACAGGGAGGAATACTTGACTGCCAAGCGCAGGGCTAGAGGAGGGTATACAGGGCGAAGTCTGGGTCACAGAGACTTTTACTTGATAATCTAAATCATGGAGAAAGGAAAAATATGATTTTTAGGGTGGCAAATCAGGTGAAGAGGGATAATCGGGACATTGTAGGTGAGCAGTGTGTGAAGAATGATGATGGAAGGGTAGTGGTGAACAGTGAGGATATTAAAGATGCATGGAGAGAGCATTATAGCCAGTTGTTGAATGAGGAGTTTGATTGGGATAGAGAAGGTTTAGAGCCAGCTGATCTAGTGTTTGGCCCTTGGCCTTTGATTGACCCTGCTACTGTGAGTGAGGCAATAGGCAGGATGCGGGTGGGGAAGGCAGCAGATGTGTCTGGGTTGACTGCCGAAATGTTGAAGGCCTCAGGAGATACTGGGGTGAGGTTAGTCACTGACCTTATAAATATGATTATATATGAGTTTGTTGTCCCAGATGATTGGCTGAAGAGTGTAATTGTAAATGTGTACAAAGGAAAGGGTGATGCCCTGGAGAAGGGAAATTACAGAGGTAAAATGGAGAGAGTTCTAGAAGGCATGATTAGAGAAAGAGTGAATATCAATGAGATGCAGTTTGGGTTTATGCCAGGCAGGGGGACCACTGATGCCATATTCATTGTTCGACAGCTTCAGGAAAAATATATTGGCAAGAAAAGGGAATTGTATTTTGTTTTTGTTGATTTGGAAAAGGCCTTTGACAGAGTCCCTAGAGAGGTGGTGAAGTGGGCAATGAGATAGCTAGGGTTGGAAAAGTGGCTGGTTAGGGTGGTTATGGCTATGTACGTGGGTGCTCGCACCCAGGTAAGAGTGAATGGAGTTTTGAGTGATGAGTTTTCTGTGAATGCTGGTGTGCATCAGGGGTCAGTTTTGAGTCCCTTGTTGTTTATCATGGTGCTTGAAGCCCTCTCACATGACTTCAGAGATGGACTCCCATGGGAGATGTTGTATGCTGATGATTTGGTGTTGATTGCAGAGAATGAAAAGGAGGCAGAGGAAAGATTTAAGAAGTGGAGAGATGGTATGGGGTACAAGGGCTTAAGGGTAAATGAAGATAAAACAAAAGTGATGATATCTAGGGTTGGTGGCAGTACAATCAGAGGAGAGGGAGAGTGGCCATGTGCAGTTTGCCACAAGGGTATGGGAAGTAATTCCATCTTGTGTAGTGTTTCTGATAAATGGGTGCACAAGAGATGTAGTGGTATTAGAGGTAGACTGCGAGATAATGTTCATTTCATGTGTGCGGCGTGTCGGGGAGAGCAGGTGGAGATTGTTAGGCGTGAGAGGGTTGAACTTGCAGGTGAGTCTCTTGAGTGTGTGGAGTTTCATTATTTGGGAGACATGTTATGTGCCAGAGGTGGGGCTGGAGTTAGCTCAGTTGCTAGGGTGAGAAGTGGTTGGAAGAAGTTCAGGGAGCTGTTGCCTCTCCTGACACTGAGAGGACTCTCCTTATGTGCTAAGGGGTCTTTGTATGCAGCATATGTTAGGAGTGTGATGCTGTATGGTAGTGAGACCTGGGCAGTAAAGGAAGAGGATATTCACAGGTTTAAACGTACAGAAATGACAATGATTAGGTGGATGCGCAGTGCGTCCCTGTGTGCAAGGCCTGGGGGGGCTGGGTTTACGATGGAAGAGTTCAGAGGTAGGATGGGACTGGAGTGTATTGGTGTTGTGATGAGGAGAGGTAGGCTGAGGTGGTTTGGACATGTGGAGAGGATAGGGGATGATAATTGGGTACAGAGGGTGAGAAGTGTTAATATTGGGGGAGGGGTTGGGAGGGGTAGACCGAGAAAGACATGGGACGAGGTCATTAAGTGTGACTTAAGGGTTAAGGGACTGAACAGGGAGGCTGCCAGGGATCGAGCAGCATGGAGAGCCGCCATTAGGTGAGCAAGGCCGACGCATGCAAGCATGTAGGAGCCTTCAAAAACGAAACGAAACGAAACGATACTTCCTCTTCTGTCTTTCTTTACTTCATTCTTTCCTCGTCCTTCTGCCTACGGGTGACTTTACACTCCCTCTTCCATCTTTCTTTCCTCCATTCATTCCTCTTCCTTCTGCCTATAGGTGACTCTGCAATGAGTGACAAGCCAAATGGTTTCCTGTACACCAAGAAACCATTTACTTCGCTGGGTGGTGATCATATAACCGAATTATGGCGCCTGGTGGTTCAGTGGGTAATTATGGCACTCTAGTCGGATTGAGCTGGTGAAGGTTTATATCCAAGGGATGGTTTGGGATATTGCTCACGTTGTGCCACTCAGGGATGAGTGAAGCCACTCACTCATCTTAATTGTCAGGACCAACTTGCTTAGCCCCAGGCTCTTACGCTCCTCATGGTGCAACGTAGGATTGGCTGATGGATGGACAGTTAAAATATTACATTACATTAATCACATCTTGAACATATGTCAATAAATCATCGAAACAATGGTAAAAATAAATTTTCTTATATCCAAAAACCCTTAAAATGAGGTATTATATGACCATTTGTGATTTCTGGTTTCAAAGCTATACAAGCATCCCTTGTCGTTGGCAGTCATCTTGGATTTTCGTCCCACATGGCTAGCTCAGATGGAGTGTTTAGAATGCTTGTGGATTTCAACTTAGCATGCTTCCAAGTTGCTTTCCTGAAAAAAATCAGCTTTCTCAAATTTTTTTCCAGGTTCTCTTTGAATTTGTGTTAATGCTCCTGCCCTACAGGTGCAGTCAACCCCTCCATATCCATGAAGGATATGTTACAAACCTGCCTATGAACAACAAAAATTTGTGAATGACTGGTGTCCTTTCAGAACAACTCCTATATTTTAATTTACCTAAGTGTTTGCCTAAACCATTTGCAGTTCCCTCACACATCATCAGACATTAGAAATGACTTGCTTAAACTGTAGTATGAGACTGTTTATTAACTTGTACACAATGGTCCTACAAACAGCCAATACATGAATATGGAGGGCCAACTGTGCTTTACATAGAAATGTATGTGCAGTAAGTATTTGTGAAAACAATTGCAGAAAAACATGTATGAGGCAAGCTTATTATAATTTGTCTGATTGATGACTGTTTTTCCCTCATGTAAAATGTAATAATAGCAAAGAAAATTCATTTGGGTAATATCAGCATGAGAATTATACTGAACAATGTCACACTGAACATACAGTCTTTCTGATAATCTTTTACTTGGTATTTTAAAGGATCAGCTACTGCCAGAAACCATCAATTTGTAGCCTACCTATACTGTATTTAGAACATGGTGTTCACTTTCTAACTAAAAACACAAACCTTTTTATATGATATTGTGTCAAATATAGACTCAATCTGGGCTGGATCAGTGACAGGTGTTGAGATTGGATGAGAAGCAAGAAGGGCATCCAGGGCAAGGGCTGGGTGCAGTATATCCACAACAAACTGTTCTTCCATGGCCCACCCTGGCTCAGCCACTCCTGCACCAATGTATTCCATAAAGCTGGCAAATCCTTCATTCAGCCAGAGGTCATCCCACCTTAAGGATTAAGGAAAGATTTCAGGTGACTTGTGTGGTCATGTTATTCTACAGCACAGTTTTGAAGTATGTGACTACTACATGCCAGAGCTGGGCATCTCCACAATCACTTCCGCAAACCACAAATTTTGTGATTGCGGAAGTGTAATTTCATTTGTGAATTTGCATTTACAACAATTCTACGCAAATTTGCAGCTATGCGCTTGTGGAAGCACTTCTGCAATTGTAAACCTACCTGTGAACATCTACAGTATGTGGCCTAGCCCGGCAGGTGACATCTGGGTGAGTCACCAGCTCACCGCCACCGTCCACCACTCCTGCACTCTTACCATATGTACAACAAATATTGCACATATATGATAAATTCACCTTCAGTATGATGTACAATAGCATTTATCATTATTGTACATTTTGTGAGATAATTTTACATTTCCTTCAAAAAGAAAGAGAGAGAGAGAGAGAGAGAGAGAGAGAGAGAGAGAGAGAGAGAGAATCAGATTCATCTCTTTTATACTCAATGACCTCAGAGAGAGAGAATTAGATTCATCTCTTTTACACTCAATGACCTCATACCAAGCTCTCAGGAAAGCAATGAAAGTGGGCATATGCCAAGAGGAGGGAACGTTCGTACTCATGATTAAATAGTAAAGCATAACATCGTCATAGCAAGTCATATTCTACTTTACATTGGAGGATTCCTCACTACATTATCTTTCACTATGCTGGGTGGTAACCATATAACCAAATTTTGGCACCTGGTGGTTTAGTGGGTAATTACAGCGCTCCAATCAGATTGAGCCAGTGAAGGTTTATATCCAAGGGATGGTTGGGGTTTAGCTATTGCTCATGTAATGCCACCCAGGGATGAGTGAGGCTGGTCACTCTCATCTTAAATGCCAGGACCAACTTGCCTACCACAGGGCTCCTACGCTCCTCTGTGGGGCGACACAGGATTGGAGGATAGATAGAATATACTGTATGTACTTTCTGTGGGGTAGGGTAAGAAATAAGAATCTAAGGATAAAAGCCAACAAAGATGTTTTCCCCCAATAAATAAGAAAAATACAATGCCTAATTCAAGATCAATTTATTTTCCAGATTCTTAGACCTTATAATGTACGATACTGATGTAAACTACGTCAATACTAGAACGACTTGTTTAGCATAAAAGTCAATAACAAAATGAAAAGTGCAAAGATGTGCTACTAAACCTCCCAGTCCACCTAGAATATGACCTTTAGTCTAAATTTCAAATTTGTCATTGCCAATGCCAGTATTTCAAACTCAACAAAAATCACTTGGCTGATAAATACTATAACAGATCAAACAAGAAACATACAAAATGAAACTTAACAACCACCTTTCCCCATGCGGTATCAATATAGACAGACAGATAGATATACTGTATGCTGGAGTTGTCTCAGTTGTTGGAGGAGTTTGACCATGACTAAGAAGTGAGGACTGTGGAGGTTAGAGCTGAGGAACAGAGGTGGACTGGTGTGTTAACCTGCAATGTGTGAGCTGTAGGTGTAACTAGGAAACAGATGACCATACTGAAGAAGTGGAACAAGTCCTTGCTCGCCCAGTGTGAATTTTGACACATACTAGCAATACTGTATTTCACAACTTAATGCTGTTAGAGATCTCACAAATGGTGATAGACGCCCACAGAGATCTCTCCAAATGGTGAGAGATACTTATTTACACCCCAACCTGTACTATAGTAGCATATAGAGATCTTCCCAAGTGGTGAGAGATACTTTTTTACACTTCAACCTGTACTACAATAGCCTACAGAGATCTCCCCAAATGATGAGGGATACTTTTTTTACACCCCAACCTGTACTACAGCAGCATACAGAGATCTCCCTAAATGGTGAAGGATACTTTTTACAGCCCAAGCCGAACATGTCTTAACACTCTTATATGAATTTCAACTGAAGTAACTTATATACAACAGTGAAGGATTTACCCTTGTTTTATAGTAAAAACATCCTAATATACCAATAACAGTAACTGATTTTTTTTTTTTCTTTATGTGTCCGACTCTGGGCATAGGCTTCACAGCCTGCTATCAAGGCCCAGCAGTCCTCCTACATATCATGTCACCACTTCGGCGCTAACACCCACCGTCCATATTGAATACATGCTAGGGCTGTCTCATACAGGACTGGTGTATTGGTATTAGCGGGGGTATTTTTACGACATGTCGGCGGGTCTTCTGGTAGATCAGTAGAGCTTGATTTGCTGAATTTCAAATCCTTAAACTGTTCCCTGCCCCAGCGAGGATTCGAACCTGGGTCCGTGGGACCGCAGGCCACCTCTCTACCGATTGAGACACCGCCTCCCCCAAATATAATAAGTGAATATGGAATAACTGAAATAAAAAAATAATTGAAGGGAAAGACAGGAGAAAGAAGTTCATACAAGGAGGGCGGAAATGTTACAAAAGGATGGAAAAAATGCTGAATATAAGAGGGAACTGGAGGAGCATTTGGGTAAATATGGACTGGAGCAGACAGGGGATGTGGAAGGTATGTACAAGATATTCACAGAAGAAATCTGTGCAGCAAGTGAAGTGGTGTGTAGGGTGAGGAGAAGACGAAAGGGGGTGCAGCGAACAGCATGGTGGAATGAAGAGGTGAGAGGCTGTGGCACAAAAGAAGAAAGCATATAATGGAGGAAAAGAAGAAGGGAAGGACAGGAGGAAGTATTTGTTACAAGGAGGGTAGAAAAGTTACAAGAGGATGGAATAAAGGCTGAATATAAAAGGGAAGTGGAGGAGCGATTGGGTAAATATAGACTGGAACAGATGGGGGACGTGGAAGGTGTGTGCAAGGTATTCACAGAAGAAATCTGTGCAGCATGTGAGGTGGTGTGTGGGGTGAAGAGAAGACGAAAGGGGTTCAGGGAACAGCATGGTGGACTGAAACGGTGAGAGAGGCTGTGGCACAAAAGAAGAAAGCATATAATGAGTGGATGAGGAACAGGGGTGAGGAAGAAGCTGAGAGACGGACGAGAGAGTTATATGTAGGGAGGAGGAGAGAGGTGAAAAGATTAGTAAGAGAGAGTAAGAAGAGAGTGGATGAGGAATTTGGAAGGAATTTGAGTGCAAAGTGGAGGGAATGTAAGAAAATGTTCTGGAAGGAGGTAAAGAAAGCTAGACAGGGTGCCAATGAAGTCAGTGGGGGTGTGAAAGATAAAAATGGTAGATTACTAGTGGAGAAGGGAGAAAAAGTAAACAGATGGAGAGAACACTTTAATGAACTGTTGAACATAGAGAATGAAAGTAATGCAAGTATAAGTGGCTGGGGAATAGCAGGGAGAAGGAGGGTTGTAAGAAGAGAGGAAGAAATCACCAGGATGGAAGTGGTGGAAGCAATGAAGAAAGTTAAAATGGGGAAATCCCCAGGAATTGATGGAGTGTGTGGTGAAATGCTGAGGCATCGGGGAGAGATAGTAACAGAATGGATGTGGAAGGTGTGCAGATTGGCTTGGAAGGAGGGTAGAGTCCCGGGGGATTGGAAGTCAGGTATAATTATTCCTCTGTACAAAGGAAAAGGGGAAAAAGCAGTGTGTGGTAATCATAGGGGCATTTGCCTTCTCAGTGTAATAGGAAAAGTATATGGTAGGATACTTATTGACAGAGTTAGGGAAATTACTAAGGAATTAGTTGCAGAAAAGAACAAGGAGGTTTTAGGAAGGGAAGAGGTTGTGTAGACCAGATATTCATTCTTAGATCCGTAGTGGAAAAGTTTCTAGAGAAGGGCAAGAAGTTGTATGCAGCCTTCATGGATCTGGAGAAAGCATATGACAGGGTGGATAGACAAGGTTTGTGGAAGGTATTAAGAATATATGGAGTGGATGGGAAGTTGTTGAAGGCAGTGAAGAGTATGTATGAGGGTGCTAAGGCTGCAGTGCGTGTGGATGGCAAACTGAGTGAATCTTTCCATTTGAAGGTTGGATTGAAATAAGGATGTGTCATGTCTCCATGGTTGTTCAATCTGTACATGGATGGGGTTATAAAAGAGATACAAGGTCTGGCAGTGGATGTTGGAGCGGCCCTAGTGAGAAAGGGCAGTGTTTGGAAACTCCCTGTACTGTTATTTGCAGATGATACTGTGTTGTTGAGCGAAGACGAAGGGGAGCTGCAAGGCTTGGTAGATGAGTTTGGGAGAGTGTGTAAGAAACGGAATCTAAAGGTGAATGCAGGGATGAGTAAAGTGATGGTCTTTGAGAGAAGTGAAGCCAGTGAATATACAGTGAGATTGGATGGGAAGGATATGGAGAATGTGAGTGAATTTAAGTACTTGGGCAGTGTGATGAGTAAGGATGGAAGTCTGGAGGGTGAAGTGCTCGAAAGGGTGCAGCAGAGAAGGAAGGTTGCTGGTTCATTGAAAGCAGTGATAAGAAACAGGGAGGTGAGCATGGAAGTGAAAAAGTTGTTACATGACAGTATTGTGATACCAACTCTGACATATGGAAGTGAAGCTTGGACCCTGCTGGAAGGACAGAAGTCAAGAGTGAGAGCAGTGGAAATGAGTTATTTGAGAGGAGCATGTGGAGTCACATGGAGAGACAGACTAACAAATGAGGAAGTGAAGGAGCATTGTGGTGTGGTTGAGGACGTGATGGGAAGCGTTAGGAGAAACACGTTAAGGTGGTTTGGGCATGTGGAGAGGATGGAGAGTGAAAGACTGACGAGGAGAGTGTATGAGTGAGGTGGAGGGGGCGAGAGGGAGGGAGAGGCCGAGGATGAGATGGAGGGATGGAGTGGAGAGGTATATGAGAGAGGGGGGTGTGAGCTGGGAGCGTGGTAGTGAAATGGCAGGGGACAGAGTGACATGGAGGCGATTTGTTTGTGGCCACCCCGTGCGGGATTGAGGTGTCTGGAGTGGATGAGAAACAGGCATGTGGAAGAAGTTGAAAGATGGAAGAGAGAATATATGTAGAGCGGATGAGAGAGGTGAAAAGTTTAGTAAAAGAGAGTAAGAAAAGAGTGGATGAGGAATTTGGAAGGAATTTGAGTGTAAAGTGGAGGGAATGTAAGAAAATGTTCTGGAAAGAGGTAAAGAGTGTTA
Source organism: Birgus latro (assembly GCA_018397915.1). NCBI lineage: Eukaryota > Metazoa > Arthropoda > Malacostraca > Decapoda > Coenobitidae > Birgus > Birgus latro. Next base: position 9,705 of record JAGKTI010015623.1, read on the forward strand.
GACTGCCTGCCAAAGAAGTTAGTTAGTGATAAAAATGGTAGATTACTAGTGGACAAGGGAGAAAAAGTGAACAGATGGAGAGAACACTTTAACCCCTTAACCGCGGGTCGTCACTTCTGTGACGCTTGGGCGCAATGGATCATACCCCGGGGAATCACTTTGGTGATTCCGTGTTATTTTGAATTTGCCCGGACTTTCAGGTGGTGACTTGTATCATTTATCAGCACAGCCAATGTCCAACAATAGTCAGAGCTGCTAATGTCATCAGTACTCCCATCCATTGTTGACAATTTAGTTATTTTCCCCCATTCTAGACTCCCCTCCCTACCTCCCCTCCATTACCCTCTCGTGTCGTCTGCTCAGCCGCTCTGCGCTACGTAAATCTTCCCCGGATTTTTCCACTGATTTCATCCATTGAAATGAGCCCTATGCCCTATTCTTATACAAAATAATATATATGTAAAAAAAAAATTAGGTAACTGATAATGCCATACACCTGGAATTGGCTAATTATCACTTGGCAACATCCAACCTGCACTCGTTTGCTAATTCCCCTGCTTTTTTTTCCCGTGAAATATGCCGTATGAGGTATTCCCATAATATAAATGTATATAAGAATGGAAGAGAGAAGCCTGAGTGATATTTATATTCACCTGGAACTACATAATTTATTATGTATTGTCTAGATTTCCTACGACTTATTTCTTAGCATATACATTAGCAGCTGACATTTTCAACCCCTGGCTACCCAGATACGTACATCTCAGTTCAGTGCTGTCCTGTCCTTCACGCTCGAGGCACGTCGCAGTCGCGCCCCTCCATTTCTGCCGCTTTTGCGCCCATTACAAAAGGCCCTGTGACCTCTACCCCTTCTAAACATTGTGTGGGAAGCGGTAAAGGACTGTATATATATATAAGTGTAATAAAGTACTAGAAATAATAAAGTGTGAGTGTGTATATGAATAAAAAATGACAATACGGGCGGCGAATTAGCGCGAGTGGGAGGCTCGTACACACTTGTATTTTACACTGCTTTCACAGTGTTTTTTTTTGGAGTATGGATTCCAAACTACTTGGAAATCACTGAATAGTGTTTCTAGTGTTAATATCTGGCAGTGGTATTCATATTATGGGAAGTTGGGAAGTGTAAAGTGGAGATTTAGTTACCCAACTTCAGAAGTCTCCACAAGTCCTACGGTAGTCGACGAGTGCTAAAAAAACAACACAGGAGAAAGCTGAAGGTATGTGCCATATGCATATGTAATTATAATATTCTAGGACTAATAATTAATTTTTGGCAAATATTTTTAAAAAGTCAGTCGGAGTGCGGATATGCCCCGTGGGATGGGCACGGCGCGCCTCCAACAACCCTGCGGTTTAAGGGTTAAGGGATTGTTGAACACAGAGAATGAAAGTTATGCAAGTGTAAGTGGCTTGGGAATGGCTGGGAGACGGAGGGATGTGAGAAGAGAGGAAGAAATCAGTAGGATGGAAGTTGTGGAAGCAATGAAGAGAGTTGAAATGAGGAAAGCCCCAGGGATTGATGGAATGTGAGGTGAAATGCTGAAGCATTGGGGAGAGATAGTAATAGAATGGATGTGGAAGATGTGCAGATTGGTCTGGGAGGAAGGTAGAGTTCTAGAGGATTGGAAGTCATGTATAATTATTCCTCTGTATGAAGGAAATGGGGAAAAAGAAATGTGTGGTAATCATATGGGCATTTGTCTTCCTAGTGTAATGGGGAAAAGTATATGGTAAGATACATATTGACAGAGTTAGGGAAACAACAGAGGAATTAGTTGGAGAAGAACAAGGAGGTTTTAGGAAGGGAAAAGGTTGTGTAGATCAGATATTCATTCTTAGGTCTTTAGTGGAAAAGTTTCTAGAGAAGGGATAGAAGTTGTATGCGACCTTCATGGATTTGAAGAAAGCATATGACAGGGTGGATAGACAAGGATTGTGGAAAGTATTAAGAGTATATGGTGTAGATGGGAAGTTGTTGAATGCCGTGAAGAGCATGTATGAGGGTGCTAAGGCTGTAGTGTGTGTGGATAGTGAACTGAGTGAATTTTTCTATTTGAAGGTTGGACTGAAACAAGCATGTGTCATGTCTCCATGGTTGGTCAATCTGTATATGGTTGGGGTTATAAAGGAGATACAAGGAAGGGCAGTAGATGTTGGAGTGGCCCTAATGAGTGAGGGCAGTGTTTGGAAACTTCCTGTACAGTTGTCTGCAGATGATACTGTGTTGTTAAGTGAAGACGAAGGGGGGCTGCAATTGGATGAGTTTGGGAGAGTGTGTAAGAAATGGAATCTAAAGGTGAATGCAAGGAAGAGCAAAGTTATGATCTTTGAGAGAAGTGAATTCAGTTAATGTGCAGTGAGGCTGGACGAGGAGGAAATGGAAAATGTGAGTGTGTTTAAGTACATGAGTAGTGAGATGAATAAGGATAGAAGTTTGGAGGGTGAAGTGCTTGAACGGGTACAACAACGAAGAAAGTTTGCTGGTTCCTTGAAACCAGTGATATGAAACAGGGAAGTGAGCATGGAAGTGAAAAAGTTACTACAGTACATGACAGTATTATGATACCAACTCTAATGTATGGAAGTGAAGCCTGGACCTTGTTGGAGGGGCAGAAGCCAGGAGTGAGAGCAGTGGAAATAAATTATTTGACAGAAGCATGTGGAGTCACATGGAAAGACAGACTTACAAATGAGGATGTGTTCTTGTGGTGTGGATGTGGGTGTGATAGAAAGCATTAGGAGAAACACACTGAGGTTGTTTGGCCATGTGGAGAGGATGGTGAGAGACTGATGAGGAGAGTGTGAGTGAGGTGGAGGGGAGGAGAGGGAGGGGGAGGCTAAGGATGAGATGGAGGGGGGGAGAGGGAGGGGGAGGCCAAGGATGAGATGGAGGGATGGAGTGGAGAGATATCTGAGAGAGAGGGGTGTGAGCTGGGAGAAAGACAATGAAATGGTGGGGGACAGGGCGACATGGAGGCGATTTGTTTGTGGCCACCCCTTACAGGATTAAGGCATCTGGCAATAGATAGAAAGATGGATAGAAATCTAATTTTATTTACTAGAACTATACTTTTATATATCACAATATCACATTCATTACTCTGGACAATTTCCAAACTCCATAAAGTCACCTACTGTTAGTCAGAACAGAGTAAACAGACATAATTGTGGAGAATGAGTAACTATGGATGATTTTTAACCCCTTAATTATGAAAAATATCATCCTAAACTTAGTATAATCCTCTAATGGTATTCAAAATGAAGCTGATACCTTGGTAATAAAAGAGACAAAAATGGTTTGCGTTTGCATTTGCGGAACTGCAAATTTCAAGAATTTTGGAGATTTGCAGCTGCGGAAGGCAATTTTTCGAGTTCGTGGATTTGCGTTGCGGAACTGAATTTTTTGTTTGCGGTGCCCATCTCTGCTACATGCAATTATAAAATAATGTGTAGACATATACAGGAAAATGTTTGTTCTGCATCAGATCTAATGATACATAAGGAAACTATGCTACTGAGCTCAGCCTATGTAATGCCTTGCGTCTTATCTAGGAGCAACAAAGGGGATGGTAATACAGTAGAACCTTATTTTTTTTTTTTCATGCTTTCGACTATTCACAGGTATCGCCCATGACTTGAATTCAAATAAGTGAGAATCTGCACCATCACTGACAACACTGCTGGCACTGAGGATGGGAAGGAGGAAGGAAATAAGAAATCAGCAACTGAATGGTGAGTACACTATTATCGTATCATACCGTTTTTTATTGCTTATAATGGCTACAACATACCTGCATGCATTGGTCTTTGTCACCTATTGGCAGCTCTCCATGATGCTCAGTCTCTGGCAGCCTCCCTATTCAGTCCTTTACCCCTTAGATCACACTTTCCCAGGTCTTTTTCGGCCTGCCTCTCACAACCCTACCCAACATTCACATTTCTCACTTTCTGTACCCAACTGTCATCATCCATCCTCCCCAAGTGCCTCACTTTCTGCACCCAATTGTTATCGTCCATCCTCTCCACATGCCCAAATCACATGATTATTATCATTGATATCTATTATACTTTAAGTCTGGGTACTAACATAAGTACAGTCAAGCCTCGGCAACTCAGACTAACTGGGGGGGGGGGGGTAACTCGGTCCGAGTTATGCAACTGTCCGACATACATGGGTTTGTAATCTAAATCTTCATAAATCATCACATTTTCATAGATAAAATATATTAAAACTATTATGTCTCTTAACATTATATTTATGACAATTGTGCAAAGGAAAATGTTTTACAAGATGTTGCATACCGTGATATGAGAGATGATACGATGAATATTCCCATGTGGCTAGTGGAACCCCGAGAGCTAGAATTACTCTGAGGATGAGAAGCTTCTGTCCAGCTCTATTTCCTCACCAGCTCTGGAGGCTGAAGGCTGCAGTGAGGGCAGATGGGCCTCACCAAAGGTTGAAGGCTGTGGTGATGGTAGATGGCCCTCGGCAGAGAATGTGGAGGGAGAGATGGTAAGTGAAGCTGGCCAATGGAAGAGAGTCTATTTTCAGATGCTTTTCCGTGCTGTACTGCTTCCTGATAACCACCTTCCGAAAAGCTCTTAGGTAATGATACAAAGCCTGAACCTGATGGTCATTACTATGATTCATCCACTGTAAAATTTTGTCCACAGCTTGATGAACCTCAGACAGCATCATCAGCAGAGAACAGTACCACACATGTGACTGCTCACAGTGTAAACAGAGTTTGACGTCAGGTTAACTCCATCGCAGAAGTGGTGGGGCGGGATTTCTGAATGGGGACACCCCCATGTCCGACCTGCATAGGGATCCGAGTTATGAGTGTCCAACTTACCAAGGCTTAACTGGACAAAGCTGATGGTATGGTCATGTTTAAAAAATTTAAAATGCTGAAGTTTCAAACAGGTTTTGTAGCTACATTACTCCATAATAAATGCTAAAAGATTGCAATGGTACAAGAAAGGTTAAGAGTGGAAGGATGCTAGTCATGAGATAGCAACATCTGAGGTACCATACTGCATCCCCAGATACTCTAAAAACAAACTGTGATAGGGTGAAATGGATGGAGGAACGATAATATATACTTATTGTCACTTTATCTATCTCCTAGCAAGGGTACCTGGCATTGCCGGGCCAAAAAGGCGAACACTCTAATCCTATTTGTTCTAGTTCAGTCTTTCTTTCTACTCCAGAATGACCATGTACCTCTTATGCTTCTGAAGAGGGATTATAAGAGGTCCAGGAACTTTCTATTTCAGCTTTCGCAGACTAACGGACAAGATTTGTGTGCACTTGTTTACTATTACCGGTGACCTCAAATGACCTCGGAGGTCAATCTCACATAGCCCATGTCCGAACTGGAGGTCATGTGAGTGTCCATGCCAAAAATTGGGCTGCTGGGTACAGTCATTCGAGCGTGTATTACCGGTGACCTCAAATGACCTCGGAGGTCAACCTCATATAGCCTATGTCCGAATTGGAGGTCATGTGAGTCTCCATGCCAAAAATTGGGCTGCAAGGATACCCAACGTAGCCCAGGCCAAAAAAGGCGAACACGATACCGGTGACCTCATATGTTTCAGATCTAAATATTGCCCCCCTAAAACCATCCTTGGGTCACCTTGAATATATATAGGTCTGGGGGTCTCTGGACCTTGGCTTGGGCATGACTGAAGGACAAACAAACAATGTGGCTCTTTTATATATACATATATATAAACTGCCAGATGCCTTAATCCCGTAAGGGGTAGCCACAAACGAATTGCCCGAATGTTGCTCTGTCCCCTGCTATTTCACAGCCTTCCTCCCAGCTCACACACCCCTCTCTCATATACCTCTCTACTCCATCCCTCCATCTCATCCTTGGCCTCCCCCTCTCTCTCCCTCACTCTATCTCACTCACATACACTCTCCTCATTAGTCTCCCCTCTCCATCCTCACCATATGGCCAAACCACCTATGTGCTTCTCCTAACGCTTTCAGTCACATCCACATCCACATCACAACGCTCCTTCACTTCCTCATTTGTCAGTCTGTCTCTCCATGCGACTCCACATGCTTCTCTCTAATAACTCATTTCCACTGCTCTCACTCTTGACTTGTGTCCCTCCAAGCTTTGCTTCCATTGATTAGTTTTGGTATCACAATACTGACAAGCAGTGAATTCTTTATTTCCATGCTCACTTCCTTGTTCCTTATTACTGTACTGCTTTCAAAGAACCAGCAACCTTTCTTCCTTGTTGTACCCTTTCAAGCATTTCACACTCTAAACTTCCATCCATACTCAATGGTCATCACACTACCAAAGTACTTATACAAACTCACATTTTCCACTTCCTCATCATCCAACCTCACTGTACATTAAGTGACTACATTTCTCTCGAAGACCATAAATTTACTCTTCGCCAAATTCACCTATAGATTCTATTTCTTACACATTCTCCCAAGCACATTCACCAAGCCTTGCAGCTCCCCTTCATCTTCACTTAACAACACAGTACTGTATCATCTGCAAACAACAGTACAGGGAGTTTCCAAACACTGCCCTCTCTCATTAGGGCTGCTCCAACATCCAGTGCCCTACTTTGTATCTCTTTTATAACCCCATCAATATACAGATTGAACAACCATGGGGACATGACACATCCCTGTTTCAATCCAACCTTCAAACAGAAAAATTCACTCATTTCACTGTCCACATGCACTGAAGCCTTAGCACCCTCATACATACTCTTCATGGCATTCAACAACTTCCCACTTTTTATATTATTAACTCTCATCTTAATGCGTGGATTGCACAATTACCTTTTTTTACCCCATTCCATGGTGTGCAAAAAATGAAGGATTTTTTTTTTTAAATAGTTTTTGTTTATTATATCCATCCATCCATCATCCAATCCTATGTCACCCCACAGAGGAGCATAGGAGCCCAGGGCTAGGCAAGTTGGTCCTGACATTTAAAATGAAAGTGACCAGCCTTACTCATCCCTGAGTGGCATTATGTGTACAATAAACCCCAACCACCCCTTGGATATAAACCTTCACCGCTCAATCAGTAATTACCCACTGAACCATCAGGCGCCAAAATTTAGTTATATGGTTACCACCCAGCATAGTATAGTCACGCTCTCTAATTTAGACCCACCCCGAGCCAAGCCAAGAGCTGAGGGAGGAAGTAGCCATGGCTCTTAAATGAATGCGTTTATTAAGAGAAGTAAATATATTCAGGTCTTAAACTTTTTTTCATGCCCTATGTTTTCCCAAATCTACTGTATAATACCGTCGAGCATTGTCCTATTCAGTTTCAGTAAGAGGTGAGGGTGGAAAGGAATGCAGTAAGGTAGAGAATGATCGTTGGATGGCGATACTGAGGGAGATGGGGATTGAGGGGAGGAGTGGGGGGGGGGTGGCTAGTAAACATTCGTTTAAGAGCCGTGGCTACTGCCTCCCTCAGCTCTGGGCTTGGCTTGGGGTGGGTCTAAATTAGGAAGCGTGACTGTACTTGGTAGTGGTAGATGGTGGCGACCATCATCCACTCACTTGATGTAGTGCTGCCTACTTCTTCCTTAGCCTTTATCATTCTTTTTCTGTGCCTGCCCTCCTTTCTTCCTGTTTCTCCTATATTTCCTGTCACTTCTTACTGCTTTTCTTCCCTTTACAGGTGGCATTACATTGAGTGACAAGCCAAATGGTTTCCTGTAAGCCAAGAAACCATTTACAGCGCTGGGTGGTAACCATATAACCAAACCATACGTGCTCCCTACGTGTCAACAAGTGGGTTGGTGGAGGGTTAGTACCCCTCCCCGTAAAAAAAAAAATAACTCAAAGTCAAATGGCCACCCCTTACGGGATTATGGTGTCTGGCAATAGATAGATAGATAGACTGTACTTGGTTTCCTGGTGTACGGGAAACCATTTTGGCTTGTCACTCAGTGTAGAGTCACCCACGGGCAGAAGGATGAGGAAAGAATGAAGGAAAGAAAGACAGAAGAGGAAGTGTAAAGTCACCCATAGGCAGAAGGACAAGGAAAGAGTGAAGGAAGGAGAGACAGAAGAGGACTGAAGGAAAGACGGATGAAGGAAAGGAAAGACGGATGAAGGAGAGGAAAGGGCAGACACCTGAAAGCAGCACTACATTGAGTGAGTGGATGGTAAACTTGAATATAAACATCCAGGGCATCATCTGGTGAAAAAAAAGGTAATATCTTTCTCTCCGTCTCTGTGTAAGGCCATACGTAAGCTTACGCAGAGGAGTAGTGAAAAAATGAAAAAGATTTTTTTTTTTTTTTTAACTTGAAGATATATATCCAGGGCATCATCTGGTGAAAAGACAAAAATCTCTCTCTCACCGTCTTTGCATGGCGCCATGTGTAAGTTTGCATGCGACTCGAGTTGTTAATGGTGATGCATGGCCAGCACAGCCTGAGATGTGGCTTGCAATCCATGGGCTAAATGTCAGGACCAACTTGCCTAGCCCTGGGCTCCTATGCTCTTCAGGGGGCAATACAGGATTAGATGATGGATGAATGGATGGATGGAACGCTTTCCACATTCCTTATCAATCCACCCTGTCATGTGCTTTCTACAAATCCATGAAGGCTGCATACAACTTCTTTCCCTTCTCTAGAAACTCTTCCACCAAAGACCAAAAAATGAATATATGATCTAAACAACCTCTTCCCCTCCTAAAATCTCTCTGTTCTTTTCCAACTAATTCCTCTGTTGTTTCCCTAACTTTGCCAATAAGTATCCTACCATATACTTTTCCTATTACACTAAGAAGACAAATGCTCCTCTAATTACCATACACTTTTTGGCCCCCTTTTCCTTTGTACAGGAGACTAATTATACCTGACTTCCAATCCTCTGGGACTCTATCTTCCTCCCAGGCCAGTCTGCACATCTTCCACAATCAGTTTATAACTAATAAAACATGTACTAATTATTTTATGTACCTCATCATTTTCTTTTTTTTAATGCAAGGTGTGTGGTGTGGCAAGAGTAACAACAGAGAAAGTACAGCATGGCGGGATGATGAAGTTAAGAGAGCAGTGGAGGAAAAGAGGAAGAAGTGGCTAGAGTAGTTACAGGACAGGGGGTTCAACTGAAAAAAGAACTGAATATGTTGACAGCATGAAGCACGTAAAGAGACTAGTGAAGGAGGTAAATGATGATCTAGGAAGAAAAATGAATGCAAACTACTCTGAAAATAGGAAGTTATTCAGGAAAGAGGTGTGGAAATGTAGAAGCGAAAGCAGAAAGAAACGTGATGGTGTGAAGGATGTAGGTGGTACACTATTAAACCATGGGGATGAAGTAAGGACCAGATGGAAAGAATATTTTGAAAGCCTGATCAATGGGAATAGACAGAGCAGAGTGGCTGGCTGTAAACATGACTGATTTTGCGGGTGTGCAGAGAAGGAATGCAGTGCCAGGAAAAGTGACACTTGCACAGGTGAACAGTGCTGTGAAGCGACTGAAAAATGGGAAAGCAGCTGGGGATGATGAGGTGTATGCAGAGATGATTAAGTGTAGTGGAGGGAGTGGAACGAAGTGCCTGTTGGAGATATGTAAGAAGGCAGGGATGAGTGAAACTGTTCAAGCAGAGTGGAGAAAGACTGTGATTTTGTTCCTGTACAAAAATAAAGGTGAGTGAAGTGAGTGCAAGAATTATTGTGGCATTAGTTTACTGAGTGTGGTAGGGAAGGTATATGGAAGAATTATTAGAGAGAAAGTAAGAGAAATATCAGAAGTCCCAGTGAGTGATGAACAGGGTGGCTTTAGGGGTGGCAGAGGATGTGTGGATCAAATATTTGCAGTGACCCGGACAGTGGAGAAGGGTTGTGAGAAGGACTATAAGCTGTTTATGGCATTCATGGATCTGGAAAAAGCATACGACAAAGTGGACAGAGAAGGATTGAGGAAAGTTCTGCTCATGTACGGTGTAGATGTTAAGCTGCTAGGTGCCGTCGAGAATTTTTATGATGGTAGTGAAGCATGTGTAAGGGTAAATGGGCATCTAAGTGAGTGAATCACGATCAGTGTGGGCATGCGACAAGGTTGTGTGGTGCCCCCATGGTTGTCCAATATATACATAATTGGGGTGATGAGAGAAATAAAAACATGAGTAATGGAGATGGGGATGGCATTGGTAATGAATGGTGACGGACGGACTATCTCAAATTTGTTGTATGCTGATAATGCAGTACTACTTGCAAATACTGGACAAGAACTTGGTAGACTAGTGCAGAGTTTTGCTGATGTCTGTGAGTGTTGTACCTTGAATGTAGAAAAGAGTAAAGTGATAATTACTGAGAGAGAAGGTGACTCCCAGTGCAATGTTACAGTGAATGGAGAGAGAGACTGGAAATGGTGAGAGAGTTCAAATACCTGGGTACATTGATAGAAAAGAAGCGAAAATGCGCAAAAGAAATGAAAAGTAGAATGACACAGGGAAGAAAAGCAGCTGGTGCAATGAAGGCCTTGATAAGAAACAGAGGCTTGAGTCTTGCAGATGCATGAGGTTTACATAAGGAGTGTTAGCGCTAACTATAACTATGGAGAGGCATGAAA
>JAGKTI010015624.1:0-20325 GCA_018397915.1 Birgus latro
GACCAGATATTCATTCTTAGATCCTTAGTGGAAAAGTTTCTAGAGAAGGGCAAGAAGTTGTATGCAGCCTTCATGGATCTGGAGAAAGCATATGACAGGGTGGATAGACAAGGTTTGTGGAAGGTATTAAGAATATATGGAGTGGATGGGAAGTTGTTGAAGGCCATGAAGAGTATGTATGAGGGTGCTAAGGCTGCAGTGCGTGTGGATGGCAAACTGAGTGAATCTTTCCATTTGAAGGTTGGATTGAAACAAGGATGTGTCATGTCTCCATGGTTGTTCAATCTCTATATGGATGGGGTTATAAAAGAGATACAAGGTCGGGCAGTGGATGCTGGAGCGGCCCTAGTGAGAGAGGGCAGTGTTTGGAAACTCCCTGTACTGTTGTTTGCAGATGATACTGTGTTGTTGACCGAAGACGAAGGGGAGCTGCAAGGCTTGGTAGATGAGTTTGGGAGAGTGTGTAAGAAACGGAATCTAAAGGTGAATGTAGGGAAGAGTAAAGTAATGGTCTTCGAGAGAAGTGAAGCCAGTGAATGTACAGTGAGATTGGATGGGAAGGATATGGAAAATGTGAGTGAATTTAAGTACTTGGGCAGTGTGATGGGTAAGGATGGAAGTCTGGAGGATGAAGTGCTCAAAAGGGTGCAGCAGGGAAGGAAGGTTGCTGGTTCATTGAAAGCAGTGATAAGAAACAGGGAGGTGAGCAGGAAGTGAAAAAGTTGTTACATGACAGTATTGTGATACCAACTCTGACATATGGAAGTGAAGCTTGGACCCTGTTGGAAGGATAGAAGTCAAAAGTGAGAGCAGTGGAAATGAGTTATTTGAGAGGGGCATATGGAGTCACATGGAGAGACAGACTAACAAATGAGGAAGTGAAGGAGTGTTGTGGTGTGGTTGAGGATGTGATGGGAAGCGTTAGGAGAAGCACGTTAAGGTGGTTTGGGCATGTGGAAAGGATGGAGAGTGAAAGACTGACGAGGAGAGTGTATGTGAGTGAGGTGGAGGGGGAGATAGAGGGGGAGGCAAAGGATGAGATGGAGGGATGGAGTGGAGAGATATATGAGAGAGGGGGGTGTGAGTTGGGAGCGTGGTAGTGAAATGGCAGGGGACAGAGCGACATGGAGGCGATTTGTTTGTGGCCACCCCGTGTGGGATTACAGCGTCTGGCAATAGATAGAATAGATAGTGTAAGAAGAGGAATCTGAAAGTCAATGTGAACAAGAGTAAAGTTATGGTGTTTGAGAGGAATGAAGTCACAGAATGCACAGTGAAGCTGGATGGTGAGGATATGGAGAATGTGAGTGCATTCAAGTACTTGGGTAGTGTGATGAGTAAAAATGGAAGTTTTGGGGATGAAATACTTGAAAGGGTACAACAGGGAAGGAAGGTTGTTGGTTCACTGAAAGCGGTGATGAGAAATAGGGAGGTGAGTATGGAAGTCAAGAAGTCACTGCATGATAGTATTGTGATCCCTACCCTGACGTATGGAAGCGAGGCGTGAACCGTAACAAGTCAAGAGTGAGAGGAGTGGAAATGAGTTACTTGAGAGGAACATGTGGAGTGACATGGAGGGACAGGGTGACGAATGAAGAAGTGAAGGAACGTTGTGGGGTGGATGTGGATGTGGTTGAGAAGATTTGGAGAAATACACTGAGGTGGTTTGGACATGTGGAGAGAATGGAGAACGAAAAACTGACTAAGAGGGTGTATGCAGGTGGGGTGGAGAGAGGGAGAGGGATGGGAAAACTGAGAATGAGGTGGAGGGATGGAGTTGAGAGGTATATCAGGGAGGGGAGAGTTAGCTGAGGGGAGGGCAGTCAAGTGGTGGGTGACAGAGTGACTTGGAGGCGTTTTGTCTGCAGCCACCCTTTGCGGGATTAGGGCATCGGGCTATAGATAGATAGATAGATTTAAAAATTTTGAAAGGGAAAGAAACATTAAAACAAACCTGACCCTAACGAGAATACAGGGTAATTCTTTACCAAAAGGATGTGGCGATTCCACATGTATTAAAACAAACAATCTCAAAGTAAGTAATTTTGGTACATATGCAACACAGTTAACTGGTGAGTGGTGACTGCATGAAGTGATTGGAAAAAGACAAAATAAACCTATTTTTGGGTAGTTAAGGAAGCTGCCAGGCCACCCACGGCAATGTTTACCATTGGTCTCTCCGACTCCCAGCATTGTTTACCAACCATCTCTCCGACTGGACACATCAGTGCATCTCGTGTCAAAGCAATGGCAAACTTAATGCTTTAACCAAACCTAACCCAGCCAAACCTAACCTCACTTGCATTTGACAGCCAGCTTTCAAATCTAAAAATGCGAATCATAAATGTTAAATTAACCCAGCTACTGGCACACGGCGAAATATTTACGCTTTCTAAATCCTCATTTATTGGTAAGGTTATAAAAATCCCCAGTAGATGTGGTAATCCGGGAATAATAACCTGTGAAAAATTCAATAGAAAATATGAAAAAGGCCGCGCCCATTTGGTACAGAATTAATCAGTTCTGTATACATTTCTAATTCAGCATAACAGCCATGGATAACAAAGAAAATTACTGGTGGTGTCTACCCTTGAATAACGCAGTGAACACCCTCCACACGATCGTCCTGGCGGGGAAATGGTCAAGCACACCTCGTGCCCTCACCAGTGATTACACACTGCTGACGCCACAACACTCACACCACTGATGCTGAATCCGCCATCTTTCCACTCCGACAACAAGTTGCATTGATAACTATTCGAACCTGGCAAAGATCCATATGTTCATAAGTGCCATGTTAATATTTTTAAACGTATACTTTAAAATATTTAGATATCAATTGTTCCTAAATACTGTATATAATTTCTCGAAGGGAAAAAATGTTCAGAAAGGCGGCGGCCATACTGCTTCAAAGTTTGAATGTTGCCCTTTAAATAGGACGTATCAATGATGTGTCTGTGTATACGTCACTCATGGAGGGTTACACCCGCAGCGAGCGTGTGACTGATAGGTTGTACTTGACTGGAAATCTGTCACTGTGCCGGCTGGTAGAAAGTATGGTAATATTTACCCAGCACTTATGACACATAAAATACACTTATGATTCAGGACACAGGAATGAATTTACTACAATCTCGTATAACACTGGACGGCACTGATATATGAATTACGTTAACAAATGTGTCATAGACACTTGCCGGCCGGAAGTCTATCTCAGGTAGAGTTGGCCGCAAGATGATCACTGAATGGGGGACTGTGGTATTCTAGCGAGACATTTAGAGATGCCCAGACATACCCTAACTAATGTGCCCGGACACTGGGGTGAATTGAGGTTTAACACACAAGGGGTGGCATGATGGGAATAATATCTTTTCCTTCTGTTAGCCACTGAGGTGTTTCACTTGTGTGCTGGTGCACAGGAGAGGGAGAGTTTTAATAAACAAGGGAATGGCACGTTCGGCATAATATTGTTGTTCTGTTGGTCACGGTGGCATTTCGTTCACTGGGGAATGCACGGGACTCTACTCGTGATATAAATTGGGCCAAAGTTACCATTTGGCTCATCCAATCTTACACTTGGGCTCCTGGTCACTTATCGCTAGAATATACTATAGGGAACCAGTCACTTGTTGTAAACTAACGCACACATATATCTGGGTCTGGAAAGCACACACACAGGTAAAGCCCACTCGCTTCACTATCACTGGTGGGCCGCATGTCGATTCCTCCATCCGGAGGAAGGGCAGAGTGACGCGCCCCTGAGCAGGGTCCCACACGTTGTCGTGGGACTAGGGGCTCGGCCCGAAGAGAGCCAGGAGACGGGCCTGACGTTGAGTCTGGGAGAGACTCGGAGAGGTCTCACCCACAGGTAAGTCGCACCCTGGTGTTCGGGGCAACTCCCGGGGTGACTGAGGACCCAGGGTACTGGAACCCGGGGTGGCTGGACTGCGGCAACGGCTGGAGGGTGGCAGCGCCGTCAGGGTCGTCACACGGGGATCTCGGGCCGGGGGAGTAGTGGACAGGGCCTGACGTTGGCTGCGGGGTCTACTGGGCCTCCGCTTCGGCCGCTGCTCACACTGGTAGAGTTGCAGGGAACCAAGGCCTCGGGTGAGGCCTTGCCACGGCTCTGTGGAGGGGTCCTCTCTGGCTGCAGGATCTCCTGTGGGAGGGAAGCGGACTGTGGCTTGCTCTACCTCTGGCCTGATGTGACTAAAGGCCGACGTCGTAGTGGCACAGGGGACAACAGCTTCAGTACGGCTAGTGGCCTGCTCTATCTCTGGCCTGACGTGACCAATGGCCGACGTCGTGGTGGCACATGGGACAACAGTTTCAGTGCGGTTAGTGGCCTGCTCTACCTCTGGCCTGATGTGACTAGTGGCCGACATCGTGGTGGAGCAGGGTACTGCAGCTCCAGGGCGGCTAGCGGCCTGCTCTACCTCTGGCCTGACGTGACTTGTGGCTGAGTTGGGACGGACTATGGCCGATCCTGCCTCGTACTCAGTACGGCTTGGGGCCGGTATTGCAGCGCTACTCTAGGGGGAACGACTACAGGATTCGGACGACTTGTGGCCTGTCTTGCCCGAATGACACGCAGCCCCCCCCGTATATGACACCCCCCCACACCAGCAGACTGAGCCTACCAAGTCTTTCTAGTGCATTACTATCTACGGCCCCCCTGTATATGACATCCCCACACCAGCAGACTGAGCCTACCAAGTGTTTCTAGTGCAGCGCTGTCTACGGTCCCCCCTGTATATGACGCACCCCCACACCAGCAGACTGAGCCTATCAAGTGTTTCTAGTGCAGCGCTATCTACGGCCCCCCTTTTTTTTTTATGCAAGGAAGAAGGAACCAAAGGCCACAGGCCTGCATACTGTTCCTTCCAAGAAAAAGCAAAAACAGTACAAAAGAGAGCCAAATTCAAGATCCGTTCAATTCGAGATGCCTGGGCACACTGCGTTTGAAAGACTGGAGATCATAGGAAGTAGGAAATACAGACAGAAGAAGACAGTTCCAGAGTTGACCAGTTGCATAAATGAAGGACTGGGAGTAACGGTTAACTCTTGCATTAGAGAGTTGGACAGAAAAGGGATGAGAGTTTGTTGCTAGACGGGTACTATGTGCCCGTCGTAGAGGTGGAGGGATGCAAGCAAACAGTTCAGAGGAACAGTGACCGTTGAAGTAGCGATAGAAGAGAGATAAAGATGCAGCAGTGCGGCGAAGAGACAAAGGTTGAAGGGAATCAGTAAGTGGAGGAGAGTTAATGAGACGAAAAGCCTTTGACTCCACCCCATTGAGAAGAGCTGCATGTGGGGAGCCTCCCCACACATGAGAGTTGTACTCCATACACGGGCGAATAAAACCCGTGTACAAGGTCAACAACTGTGCAGGGGTAAAGAAAGTTCGGAATCGGCTTAGCACACCTAATCTCTTGGAAGCAGATTTCACAAGAGATGTAATATGTTCTTTCCGAGACAAATCCCAAGAGAATGAAACCCCAAGCATGTTCAAGGATGATGCAGGACACAACTGTTCATTATTAAACATTAGTGGGTAATCCTGAGGAAGATTTTGTCGGGTTGATAAGTGTAAGAACTGAGTTTTTGATGCATTAAAAATAACAGGATTATTTTTACCCCAATCAGAGATACGAGCCAAGTCAGACATTAGGTGTGCCATAGCCTCATCCCTTTTTTGTTGAAGTAACTGCTGAGATGGACGTTGCGGAAACCGAATGGAAAGGTGAAGGGTGGAATCATCAGCATATGAGTGGATAGGATTAGATGTACAGCTTAGAAGGTCATTGATGAATAAAAGGAAGAGAGTTGGTGATAGGACAGAACCATGAGGAACACCACTGTTGATAGGTCTAGGAGAAGAACGATGGCCGTCTACAACAGCGGCTATAGAACGACCAGAAAGGAAGCTAGAGATGAAGGCACAGAAACCGTAGGAGGGCAGTTTGGAAAATAAAGATTTATGCCAGACTCGATCAAAAGCCTTTGAGATGTCAAGTGCAATGACAAAGCTTTAGCCAAAGTTCCGAAAGGAGGATGACCAGGAGTCTGAAAGGTAGGTGAGAAGATCGCCAGTGGAGCGTCCCTGACGGAACCCATACTGACGATCAGAAAGAAGGTTGTGACAGGAAAGATGCTTTAAAATTTTTCTGTTAAGAATTGAAGGGGTTAATGATGCTTAAGCCTATTTCTCAGAGTTCCAAAAGTCTCGCAAAGGCTGAATAAAATCGTCTGGTGCTAGAAGGTAGAAGACGTAGCTAAGGACTATAAGTAAAGTGGTTATTGATTTATTCTTGTGATCAGTGAGTTATTTTAGGAGTTATGTTGCCAGCTATGCACTATATTTCTATCTATCTATAGCCCGACGCCCTAATCCCGCAAAGGGTGGCTGCAGACAAAACGCCTCCAAGTCGCTCTGTCACCCACCATTTGCCTACCCTCCCCCCAGCTCACTCTCCCATCCCTCATATACCTCTCCATTCCATCTCTCCACATCATCCTCGGTCTTCTCCTCCCTCTCCCTCCCTCCACCCTACCTTCATACACCCTCTTAGTCAGTCTTTCATTCCCCATTCTCTCAACATGTCCAAACCACATCAGTGTACTTCTCCTAAACTTCTCAACCACATCCACCCCACAACTTTCCTTCACTTCATCATTCATCAACCTTTCCCTCCATGTCACTCCACATGCTCCTTTCAAGTAACTCATTTCCACTGCTCTCACTCTTGCCTTGTTACCCTCTAGCAAGGTCCATGCCTCGCTTCCATACGTCAGGGTAGGGATCACAATACTATCATGCAGTGACTTCTTGACTTCCATACTCACCTCCCTATTTCTCATCACCGCTTTCAATGAACCAACAACCTTCCTTCCCTGCTGTACCCTTTCAAGTATTTCATCCCCCAAACTTCCATCCTTACTCATCACACTGCCCAAGTACTTGAATGCACTCACATTCTCCATATCCTCACCATCCAACCTCACTGTGCATTCTGTGACTTCATTCCTCTCAAACACCATAACTTTACTCTTGTTCACATTAACTTTCAGATTCCTCTTCTTACACACTGTCCCACATTCATTCACAAAACCTTGCAACTCCGATTCATCATCACTCAACAATACTATATCATCAGCAAACAATAACACCAGAATTTTCCACATCTCACCCTTATTCATTAGAGCCACCCCCACATCCACTGCCCTACCTTGCACCTCCTTTACAACTCCATCTATGTATATATTAAACAGCCATGGAGACATCACACAACCCTGTTTCAGTCCCACTTTCAGATCAAAGAACTTACTTAGCTCACCATCCTCTTGCACAGTAGCCTTAGCTCCTTCGTACATACTCTTCACAGCACTCAGCAATTTCCCCACCACTCCATATATTCTTAATACCTTCCACATACCTTCCCTATCTATTCTGTCATAAGCTTTCTCCAAGCCCATGAAGGCAGCATACACTTTCTTTCCCTTCTCTAGATACTTATCCACTAAACATCTTAGAACAAATATCTGATCTACACACCCTTTTCCCTTCCTAAATCCCCCTTGTTCTTCTCCATCTCCTCTGTTATATGCCTAACCCTGTCAATAAGTATTCTACCATATATCTTTCCAGTCACACTAAGAAGGCAAATACTCCTATGGTTACCACATACTTCTCTATCCCCTTTTCCTTTATATAAAGGAACAATTATACTTGATTTCCAGTACTCTGGAACCCTTCCCTCTTCCCAAGCCAATCTACACAACTTTCATATCCATTCCACAACAATCTCACCCCCATACTTCAGTATTTCACCACACACTCCACCAATTCCTGGGGCCTTTCCCATCTTGATCTTCTTCATTGCTTCCACTACTTCCACCCTACTGATCTCTTCCTCCCTCCTCTCACCTCTTCTTCTCCCAGCCATTTCCCAACCACTTATACTCGCACTGCTCTCACTCTCTACATTCAACAAATCCTCAAAGTGCTCCTTCCATCTCCTCAATTTCTCTCTCTTCTCCACCAGCAATCTAGTATTCCCATCTTTCACTCCCCTACTATTTCCCCTTTCACACTGTCTTACTTTCTTTACCTCCTTCCAAGACAATTTCTTACTCTCCCTCCATTTTACACTCAGATTCCTCCCCAACTCCTCATCCACTTTCTTCTTACTCTCCTTCACCAATCTCTTCACCTCTCTTCTCCAGCTCACATATACCTCACTCTTCTCTCTCTCATCTTCTCCCCTACCTCTGCTCGCTAGCCATTTACTATATCCCTTCTTCTTTTGGTCACCAGCTCGTTTCACCTCATCATTTCACCATGCTGTCTCTTGCACACCCCTGCATCTGCTCACTCCACAAACCTCCTCACACGCTGCGCCTATCTCTTCCGTGAAAATCTTACATACATCTTCCACCCCTTCCATCTGCTCTGACTCATACCTTCCCAATCTTTCTTCCACTATGCTCTTATACTTTTGTAACTTCTCCACTCTTCTCACAGGAGCTATTTCCTCCTGTCTTCCCCTTGGTCGCTTCAACCACTTTCTTTCCAGCCATACCTTGGCCATCACTAAGTGATGGTCAGAGATTCCACTCCCCCACCCTCTCCACACTCTTGCATCAAACACTTGTCTTCTCATTCGCTCATCCACACACACGTAATCTATCATTGCCTTCCGTTCTACAAGTTCACCATCCATCCTCCTCAAGACTCTCCAAGTATACCTGTGGATCATCTTGTGCCGAAAGTAGGTGTTGGTTATTGCCAACCCTTTACCAGCACAGATGTCCACCAAGGCACTACCATTCCCATCCACCTCAGCTGGCACACCCCACTGACCAACCACTCCATCCACTCGTACATTCCCAACTTTGTCATTCATGTCTCCAATCAAAAACACTCTCTCGCTCCTCTCAAACTTGTCCATACATGCTTCTACACTTGCCCAAAACTCATCTTTCACTCTTGTCACTCGGTCCTCTGTCGGCACATACACACATACAGTCACCCAAACTTGTATGCCTACTTTCATCCTCACCCATACAATCCTTGCACCCACTGTTCCATACTCTCTTATATTCTCCTTCCACTTCTTGCTTATCATCAGGCATACTCCCTCTCTTGCCCTCTCATTCTCATTAACTCCCGCACATATTCCTAAACAGTATTCACATTCTCTCACCCTTTCACCTTCCATTTAGTTTCTGTCAATCCACATACATCCACTCTTGCATCCTCAAGCACCTGAACAATCTCTCTATCTTTCGCTTCATCATTCACTCCTCTCACATTCCATGTCCCCACCTACAGGATGTTCTTTGTCCGTTCCGTAGTCGTCAACGTATGGTCCGTCCTGGTCCGAGGCGCTTTATTCGCTTGTTTAGGTAGTTCTTTTTACGGGGTGGGGCACTAACCCACCACCAACCCTTTTAGTCGCCTCATACGACAAGCAGGGTGACTTTTAGACCGACATGTTATTAGTTATGTCAGTGCTTTACGTATCTTGATATCTTGACCCTAGTTGAAGGTATGACGTCTTAATGATGAGGTCAAAGAAGTAGATATGTTTGTTGTCACTCCTTCATACCTTCTCAGCTCTTCTCCCCTCAGCTTCCCATCCCTTCTGCCCTCCCCTCCCTCTTTTCTCCCTTCTCCTCTCCACCCTCTGCCTCCCATACCCCTCTTCCATCCCGTCTCCCATCTCACCCTGACACAACCCATCCCACCCTGACCTAACCTATCCCACCCAAATCTAATTCATCTCGCCCTAACCTAACCCATCCCGCCCTAACCTCACGCATCCCACATTATCCTAACTCAGCCCACCCAAACCTAACCCAACCCACCCTACCATAACCTAAGCCAACCCAACCCAACCATTCAAACCCATACTATCCTGACTCAACCGATCTTCAGTAACCCAAACCCACCTTCCCTCACCTGAAATCCAATTCACTCTAACCTACCCTACCCTAACTCACCCTATTGAACCCCAAGCCAACCCATCTGGCCTAACCTAACTTACCTGACACAAATTAACCTGCCTTAACCTTACCTCACCTGCCCTAACCAATCACAGTCCAATCTTTCTTTACCTAATCCACCTTGATGACTTGATAGAAAATAGCAGGTATATGGAGGACTACGATAGAATTTTCAATCCTGCAATAGGCAAATATTATCTCCCTCCCACTCTGCCCTGCCTTAACCTACCCTACCCTACCCTACATACATTAACCTACCCTTACTTTCCCTACTCTACCGTGCGCTACCCAAAACTCTCCCTACCCTACTGTACCTTAACCTTCCTTACCTTATCTTTCCCTACCCTACCCTAACGTTATCTGTCCTACCCTACCCTACCCTACTCTTCTCCTCCCTACACTAGCCTACCTCAGCCTACCCTGTTATAACCGACCAAGCCCTACACAGCCCTACCCAAACGCACCTCACTTTACCTCTTTATCGCTTCGAACTGGACGTGTTAGCTACAGCCACCATCAACCCCTTCACTACCAGGGGATCTAGAAGGTGAATAAAATCGTTCAGTTAGCTAGAACAAAATAAATCGTTCTCGGTCTGGAGGGGTTAGTATTTGTGTCCCATCATCCTGAAAGGGTTTTCGTAAGCTGCGGGAAATCGTCTAGCAAAGAGTGTAAATGATGTTCGTAGACTGTTCGAGTCCCGGAGTGGCCAGATGTTTTTATATCATTAATCTTATTTGTTTATTATTATTATTATTATCAACATCATTGTTATTATTATTAGTATTGTTGTTGTTATTATTGTTTCTATCACTATTATTAATTATATCATCCTCATCATTATCGTTATTATTACTATTATTATTATTTTATTTTTCAGGCTAACGTCCCAAGGCCCTATGGTTAACTGACTAGAAATTATCATTAAGTCTCCCCCTTTGGCTGCAGTCTCCCTCCGGGCCAGAAGAGCAGGGACTCCACGCATTCCACGCACAAGATGGCGCACCGCTCCACCCCTGGGAAGAGAAGAGGCCAGGCGGACAATATTTATTTATTTATTTATTTTACTCTACTGTGGCGTGAAATTGTGATCTCTCCATCTTGAATGCTGAGTTGTAACAGTAGATTAACACTAGAATACGATGCTAGTCACGAAGAAGTGCTATGGAAAGCTGTAACGCGCGTGGTATATATCTTATTGACTTCCGTGATATAAGCTGCAAAAGGACGAAAATAGACCAAAAGTTAAGGCAAGATAATTACAGTAAATTCAAGATGGAGAGAGTTTGTATTTTTAACATTGTATAGGCTTGTGCTGTCTCTCAGGCTCCTATAACCCACTGTCTGCTGAACAAAGTCGTCTGGCGATAGCTGGAATGGAATATACTAGAGTTATATCGGTCGTGAGGGGGGTTTATGGTGGCGGTGTTAAGCCCTCTAGGTTCCTTGGACACACTCAGCTGAATAAAATCGTCTTGCATCAGCTGGAACGAAGGACTAGAGTTGAACCGAGCATCAGGGGGTTAAGGGAGGCATTCTTTTAACCCCCTGATGCTTAGGTCAACTCTAGTAATCCATTCCAGCTGGCTCAGACGATTTTATTCAGCTGAGTGAGTCATAGGAACCTCAGGGGGTTAATACAGTCACCATTAAACCCCCCTCATGACGGCATAGCTCTAGCATATTCCGTTCCAGCTGACACCAGACGATTTGGTCCAGCTGAGTGGGTTATAGGAGCTGAGAGACGCACATAAATATGAGAGGGGGGTATAAAAGTTTTCTGCCAAGGGCTATACCTTTTTTGACATTTTTAATAAAACCCCCTGCCTTTCCTCGGTGTATCTTTGAACCTCTCTCCTACCCCTTGGTGTGGCTGTGTCTGTGTACCTGTGTGTATGTCTGCATGTGTGAGTGGCGTAGGAGTGGGTGTGTGTCTGTGCGTCCAAGTGTGTGTGGGAGGTAGGTGTGAGAGTCTGTGTGTCCAAATGTGTGGGGGTAGGTGTGAGTGTCTGTGTGTCCAAGTGTGTGGGGATAAGTGTGAGTGTATGGGTATATTTGTTTATATGGCAAACCTCTACGAGTCTGCCATGATTATTAGTGGATAAATAAGCCTCTAAGAGACTGCCAAGTATTTCATTAAACATACCTCTATCACCCAGGAATCAAACCCAGGTCTCTCATATTGACAGGCCACGGCTCTTCTCACCCTGCTACCTTGACCCCGCTAGTTTTGCGGCTCAAACTCCTAGTGTATTTTGGTTATTTGGCATCAGTAATAAACAAGGGGAAACTGAAGTGTTCTGTGCAGAGTAAATCACTAATGAAGAGGTATTACGAGTTTTTCTGGGCCTCTTAGTATATATAAGACTAGTTTAATGATGGGATGAAATGCTTTGGAAAGGATATAGAGCCGTAGCACTGTTTTGCCGCCAACGAGGTACGTGAAATAAGCTGCAAAAGGAAGAAACTGAGACCAAGTGAAGGGAGGTAAAGAAGTGGAACAGTATTTTCTCTTTAATTCTCCTTTTTTTTCTACTTTATTATTTTGATTTACCGCGATATTGATTTACTTAACAGCACAAAACATCCAGACTTGTGAGGACTTACTGTATACGCTGAGAACTGCATAACTCTGAAAAAGAGCAAGAGTAAACTGCAGGGAATAAATGGACTAGATGAGGATTAATGTCCAGTTGTGAAAAGGCTATTACTTCTACTTAAAAAGGGCAGTACTTATACACAGTGAACCTGGCACTGTCGAAAATGTCATTATAATTAGCATAGTCACCCATTAATATCTGAACAAAGCTGTGGTTGATCCTTATTAAAGCCTAAGTGATCAAAGTCCTGTTTTGCTGTCCTAAGTCGAACTATGGCACTTGCATATCTAGATTTTTAAAGCCAAAATTCCACTGGTATGGGCCTTGTACCCCTAAAATGTATACCATAACCCTTAATACCCTTAAAATGTATACCAAACCCTTAATACCCTTAAAATGTATACCAAACCTTTAATACCCTTAAAATGTATACCATAACCCTTAAGCTCGAAAAATACTAAGTTGATTCGCAGGTCTGTCACTCCTATAATTTCTGCCATACTTCAGTTTTGAAATATATTAAAATTATACTGCACTCACTGTCTCAAAGGTCATAGGCTGAATTATAGATTTTGAACCAGTTGATTTATACCAAACTCCACATCATCTTGAAAAATTCTAAGTTGAACTGTGGATTTTTTTTTTTTTAGGCCCTGAGTTTATGCCAGGATACAAAGTTTCCTGAAATCCCAAGTTAAACCGAGTGCTTTTGTACTCCTAGAAATTATATCAAATTGGTTCCTCAGTGTATATCCCATCTAAGAAAGCTTTGTTTTCTTCTATCTATCTATCTATTGCCAGACGCCTCAATCCCGCACGGGGTGGCCACAAACAAATCGCCTCCATGTTGCTCTGTCCCCCGCCATTTCACTACCCTGCTCCCAACTCACACACCCCTCTCTCTCATGTTCCTCTCCACTCCATCCCTCCACCTCATCCTTGGTCTTCTCCTCCCTCTCCCTCCCTCCTTCCACCCCACCTGTATACACCCTCTTAGTCAGTCTTTCATTCTCCATTCTCTACACATGTCTTATTCTCTCATAATTGATATTTTTGTAACCATACCATAGAGGGCAAAATAAGTTTGATACACAACTTATTCTTTTATTGACACTGCAAATACGTATTTACAAATCACATAAGTAACTGATGGCAGCATTTAAAGTTAATTCTGGGAGAAATACATTCTGCAGGGTGGTCACAGTATCATTTATTTAAGGTATATAGCAAAAAATTTACAAGTATTAAGTAACCTGCACAAATGTTTCAAGTACAGTATTATCAATCTTTATCAGTGAAACAATCTGTAAGTTGTCTTTAAAGTTTAGTGCCATAAGTCCCTATCTCCAGCTCTAGCTCACTCGCTCTGCTAACTCTCTCCTCACCTCTCTCCACCTCGTTCACTCCAGAACGACCAAAAAATATCAAAGTACATAAAAGATAAAGATTGGGAAGAGAAAAAAGCACTAGCGCACATAGACAGCAGACACAGACTCATACACCTGACACAAAAGGCTGCGCTGGAGACGAGACAAGTGGACAGTACGAGAGATGAAGATGGAAGCGAAAGGAAGCCTCCAGTGTCCCACCTCCCCCATCCCCACCTCCTTCACCTACACACAGCCCTAAGCGATAGGATACACACATGCATGTGCACACACACACACAAAATGGGCAGACTGTGTTGTGAGTGTAATAAGAGTCAATTAAAGGATTATGACACTGAAAATTTTGTTTGGTCAACTCCTGGCTACAGTTATGTCAGCATAAGTTCAACAGATTGGCTTGGATGATGATGAAAAAGATTGTGGATGACTTGATGCATGTGGCTGGTGGTATGGGGATGATAAGTCTGCAGTTTTGGGTGGGGATTTAACTGGACATGTGGGTGCAGCAGTTCAAGGGTATGAAGGGGTGTACGGGGGATGCACATATAGTATGAGGAACGTGGAAGGGGAAAGGATACTCAGGTCTGGGGAGGCATGATTGTATGATTGCATGCAACTTGCTTTTTGAGGAGAGAGAGAGTAGGTTGATCACATACAAGTCTGGGGATAATAGTAGCCAGACTGACTATTTCCTGGACAGGAGGGCTTACAGGAGGTTAGTGAAGGATGTTAAAGTTATAGGGAGCGAAGAATGTGTGCAGCAACACAAATTACTAATATTTGACATGGTACTAAACGAGTGGATAGTGAAGAAAAGGACCTGTGCACCCAGGAGGAAAATGGTTGAAAAACCACTCAGTAAGGGATGCCGTCTATTGTGACATGAGTATAGTAGTGGCTGAATAGGGAGCTGTATAGAGGTGTTAATCAGTACCACAGAGCTCTCAAGAACAATCACTTGACAGTTACTGATTCAATGTGTGGTTGGACAGGGGACCCTGTTGGACATAATGTAACATGATAGTGGAATGAGGCTATAGAAGCCACAGGTGAGAGAAAAAAACACTTTTCTGGGAATGGAGGAGGGATGGAATGGCTGCAAGCAAAGGGCCAGATAGGAGGTATGCAGAAAAAATATTGAGTCAGAGAGACATTTGATATGTGACCTATATAGTGCCAAAACGAAGAATGTGGTATTTAAGGCGGCAAATAAGATGAAGAGAGAAAACAGAGGTATCATAGGTGGCCAGTGTGTGAAAAATTATGAAGGAGAGATTGTGGTGGGGAGTAAGGATTATTATGACGCCTGGAGAGAACATTATAACCAGCTGCTGAATGAAGAGTTTGACTGGAACATGGAAGGTTTGGAGTCAGCTGATTCAGTGTTTGGCTCTTGGTCTTTGATTGATGCTGCTACTGCGAGCAGGACAACAGGCAGGATGCAATTAGAGAAGGCAGTGGGTGTGTCTGGGTTGACTGCTGACATGTTGAAAGCCTCAGGAGATACAGGAATGGGTTTAGTTACTGATCTGATAAATTTGATAAATATGAATGTGTTTTCGGGATGACTAACCAAAGAATGTGATTGTAAATGTGTACAAGGGAAAGCGTGATGCCTCGGAAAGACGAAATTATAGAGGCATAAAACTTTTGGAAATGATGATGAAGGTAATGAAAAGAACTTTGGAAGGTATAAGGGAAAGAATGAATACTCATGAGATGCAGCTTGGATTTACACCAGACAAAGGGACAACTGATGCAATATTCATTGTCCAACAGCTTCAGGAAAAATACATGGGAATGAAGAGGGAGGTGTACTTCGCTTTAGTTGATTTGGAGAAGGAATTTGACCGAGTCCCTCGGGAGGTGGTGCAGTGGGCAACGAGCATGCTTGGGATCGAGGAGTGGCTGATTAGAGTGGTCATAGCCATGTACATGGGTGCTCACACCCAAATGAAAGTGAATGGAGATTTGGGTGATGAGTCTCCGGTGAATGTTGACATGCAGCATGGATCAGTCTTGAATCCCTTAGTGTTTATCATGTTGCCTGCAGCTGTCTCACTGGACTTCAGAAATAGCCTCCCATGGGAGCTGTTATATGCTGATGACTATGCTGACTGTGGGAAATGAAAGGGAAGTGAAGGAATGATTTAGGAAGTGGAGAGCCGGAATGGGGCACAAGGGTTTGTGGGTTAATTTGGGTAAAACAAAAGTCATGATATCTAGGTTTGGTGGTGGTACTGTCAAATCGGAGGGAGTGTGACCATGTGCAGTTTGCCACAAGGGTGTGGGAAGTAACCCCATCTTACGCAATGTTTGTGAGAAGTGTGTGTGTAAGAGACGCAGTGGGATTAGAGGCAGGATGCAAAATAATGCTGATTTCATGTATGCGATG
The DNA here is from genome assembly GCA_018397915.1 of Birgus latro. Classification (NCBI taxonomy): domain Eukaryota; kingdom Metazoa; phylum Arthropoda; class Malacostraca; order Decapoda; family Coenobitidae; genus Birgus; species Birgus latro. The sequence goes on from JAGKTI010015624.1 coordinate 16,392, forward strand.
TGTCGGGGTGAGCATGTGCAGATTGATACGCGCGAAGGTATTAAACTTCTTGGAGAGTTTCTTGAATGTATGGAGGAGTTTTGTTATTTGAGGGATATGTCATGTGCTGAAGGTGTGGCAAGGGAAAGAAGTGGTTGGAGGAAATTCGGGGAGCTGTTGCCTCCCTAACATTGAGAGGATCTGAGCTAAAAGGACCTTGTATGCTGGATGTGTTTGGAGTGTAATGCTGTACGATAGAACTGGGCATCAAAGGATGAGCATATTCGTTGGCGTTTCTGGGAGAGGGGCCGAGGATTGGCACTGAAGAGTGGAGAGGAAAGATGGAACTTTAATGTGTTAGTATTGTGATGAGAAGGGTTAGATTGAGTTGGTTTGGGCATGTTATGAGGATGGAGGATGACAGTTGGATGCTGAAGATGAAAGGTGTGAACGCTGAGGGAAGAGTTGCGACAGACAGACCATGCATGTCAGGGAGTAACCTCAGGGATATGGGACTGAATACGGAGGCCACCAGAGATTGAACAGCGTGGAGAGCTGCCTCTAGGATGACGCATGCAAGGATGCTGGACTTTTATACTTGAAACGGAACACATACACATAACTCCCACCCTAACGGATAAATGAAAAATACAACCTCTAACCTGTTGTGCCAGGGCTCCCATTTCCTCTCAGGGCTCTCGGCACTCCCTCTCCTCTCCCTCTTTGGTTTCTCCACTGCTGACTCCTGCTATATCTGGCCTCTCCACAATCTCACAAGTCTCTCCATCACCTGAGTAAACACAGGAACATTTCAGGTGCCTAACATGTGCAATGCTTATTACAGTTATGGCACATAGATAATACCATAGCTGCTTCAAGCGTTCTTACCACATCACCTACCAATCCACATTCAAGGTGGCATAGGAGACTTCGAAGCACCTTTTCCACAGTATCATTTGTATCATTTTTAAAGACTCCTACATGTTTGCGTGGTTCGGCCTTGGTCACCTACTGGCGGCTCTTCATGCAGCTCCATCTCTGGCGGCCACCCGATTCAGTCCCTTATCCCTCAGGTCACACTCTATGACCATCACATGTCATCCTCCTACTGCTAACATGTCCAAACCATCTCTGTCTATCAATACACCAGTACATTCAAGTCTCATCCTTCCTCTCAATTCCTCGATCGCAATCCTAGCACTCCCAGGCTTTATTCAAGGACGCAATACACATCCCATAATCAATATCAGTTCTTTGTGTTTGAGCCCATGAATATCCTCTTCCTGTACTGCTCAGGTCTCACTACCATAGTGATTTTGTACAGTTCATGTCCACTAAATGTTTGTGGTGGAAAACAAAATTCAAAATCAATAGTAAGCACACAAACAATATAGAATGCCAAGTTGTGGTTTGGAAAATACATCGTTAAGAAAGAGGTGCTACGAAGCCCCTGGCACTCAGTATACAACCCGGATGCTGATGGCTTTTCTTTGGCTGCCATTTCGTCGGCTGGGCTTGAGGTGATGGTCTCTGGTTGCTATCGTATCTTCAGCAATTGCCAGTAAGTTTTCTTTGGTTGCCTTCTCGCTGTTCAGACCTGACACCACATTCTCTGGGGTTGCCATGGAGGCTTACTGTGGAGGAAATACCAGTAAGACTCCTGAACATCTGTCTCTTTAGATGCCGTAAAATGAACAAATAAATGAACTTTGCTAACACGTCCTGTATTACATCTCAATATCCTCAGCCGTCTTAGTGATGCACAGTGCGTTCGTATTAAAGCCATCTGAGTGTTTTAGAGAATAATATCAAGGCACAATATAAAACAAATCGCAAAGGGAGAGTTACAAAGGGATGGTTTTGATGCCTCTAGTGGTGTCTGGAATGCGGTCCATAGTCTTAATTACCTTCTTCAGCAATACAGATCTTTCTTAAAATAAATATAATCGTCTGGCTAAGGCACGAAGAAATTGAAATAAACATCATCAGAGTGAAAGGGTTATTTTTTGAGGGATTTCTTGAACTGGAGTAATTAGAGCCTTCATTAACCCCTTCAGTTCGAGGGGTATTTTCCCAATGTGAGATAAGGAGATTGCAAAATTAAACCATTACGCCATTTTACTGACGAAACAGAATGACTGCCTCACCAGCCAAACCAACCACTACCCCCCTTCACTCCTGGATCTCAAACTCACCCACATGGTTCAGTCTTTAATTAACCACTCCCGTTGGAAAGACAACCCCCAAATTTTAGGACAAACTTTGAAAACACGTGTATGACTTTTTCTCAGTGCACATGTAACATCAGTGCAAATGTATCGTGTAAACTTGAAACGATAAAGGTGCTCACAGCCACTACTTCTGGAAAACAGGAAGAAATCGTGAGAACAGGTTACAAGTCCTTCATTAGAACGACCATGCATTATACTAGCCCAAGAGGAGTCCCAACCTTAACCACTGCAAACATGGATAAGGTTTTAACAAATTTAAGTCTTTAAAATAATACCAGGATGCACCAGACACATAAATATGGAGCATTTACATCAAGACACAAAAATACATCCAGTCAGTGATATGATTATGAGAGGCACACATTACCTTGCTTCAGCTCATGGCCAGATCCACCCTTGAGACTTCATGTTGCATCAACCCCTTCCACATTTATACAAGAAAACGAACAACTGCCCAACACTGCACTTAGTAACTCAGCAATATTCCTCCACTCAACATTGCAATTCACAAACACACACAAACACAGCCACTAAAGCCACCCACAACCTTCAGCCAAACAGCATCCTTTAAGAAACACCACCAGACATGCACCCCTCAGAAAAGTATCCTACACAGAGAGACACGAGTACACACAGCCACACTTAAACGGCCATCACCCTTCCCTGCTACAATACCAACACATGATACACCTCACACAATCCTCTTTGCTCACACTGCAATACAGCCCCCCTCACCTCATCACACTTACCACATGCATCATACTTATACTGTACATCCTTCACTGTAAGCTCAACAAAAGACCTCAGGAAGCGACCAGTCAGTGTCAGCGGTTTCCATCGATCCACTGGGTTCACTAAGAGATGAGTCTGGGGAGGCAACAATAGTAACAACAACAACAACAACAACAACAGCAACAACAACTTAAAGGGTAAACTACTTCCCTCTGATGACGTATTGTAGCTTATTTTCGATAACTGTGTGTGTTTTACCCTATAGGTTATAATTACTACCGCCAAACGATTTTATTCAACAGAGAGAGAGAGAGAGAGAGAGAGAGAGAGAGAGAGAGAGAGAAAGAGAGTGACGTAGACCTGAGACTGATGGAAGCTTCAGTAACCCCTTCAGTTTGAGAGGCATAATTTTGGGTTAAGTAAATTAATCTGGGGGTTGCAAGAATAATACCCTTTTTACCCTGCCAAAAAATTACATTATACCCATCCTGAACATTGATTTGTAACAAGAGATTAAAACTAGAATGATCCTTGACACGAAGAAGTTCTTTTGAAAGGCTGCAGAGACAAAGCATTCCATTATTCTGCCACTGAGCTGTGTAAAATAAACTACAGTAAGAAATAAATCTGGGTCAAGTTGAGGTGAAAGGACTATAGGATAATAGCCCTTTGTACTGCAAGGGTTAACCAAGGCTGCACACAATCACATAAAACCCAGTATTCAATGTGGCACTGAGGGTTTCGTCACACCTCTTCCTTAGCTATTTATTTTGCATTTAAGACCTGAAAATTCCCTTGTACGCTTTTTGTATGGGTTTAATATCGACACGCAAGAAAATGTTAAAGAGCATTGTGAAGAATGAATCGCCAATGAAGAAGTGCTCAGAAATATCCAAGACCACCTAGAACAAGATCCTACAAGACCCTAAGTATAAGAGAGGATATTAAGGTGAAAAGTGCAGAATAAATTACCTAGGTAGAATTGTTACGAG
>JAGKTI010015625.1:4439-20325 GCA_018397915.1 Birgus latro
ACTTAAGAACCATGCATGGTTCTTAAGTAAAACAGCTAGAAAAAAGGTGGAAGATGTGAATTTCATGTCCGGTCCTAACCTACCCTAACCTATGGTTACCATAAAGATTTTCATGCCAAACCTGTTTTCATCAGGCTGTACATGTGTTAAAAAATTACCCTAAATGTTAATCATAATTTCGTGCTTGCAATTTAATTTTTCCATGCATGGTTCTTAAGTAAAACAGCTAGAAAAAAGGTGGAAGATGTGAATTTCATGTCTGGTCCTAACCTAACCTAACCTATGGTTATCATAAAGATTTTCATGCCTAACCTGTTTTCATCATGCGGTACATGTGTTAAAAAATTACCCTAAATGTTAATCATAACTTCCTGCTTGCTATTTAATTTTTCCATGCATGGTTCTTAAGTAAAACAGCTAGAAAAAAGGTTGAAGCAATGAATTTCATGTCCGGTCCTAACCTAACCTAACCTAACATTGTGTTAATCATAATTTCCTGCTTTTAATTTAATTCTTTCATGCATGCTACACGCTCCAATCCAAAAAGGCCGACGCATGCAAGCATGTTGCAGCCTTCAAAAATGAAACGAAACGAACGATGCATGGTTATTAAGTGCACCAGCTATGAAAAAGGCTGAAGCAGTAAATTTCATGTCCGGTCATAACCTAACCTAACCTAACCTAACCAAACCTAACCATTTTTCTGGTAGCAATTAACATCATTTACTGTATTTGATGCTTTGTTTCCAATAATTTAGTGCATAAAATGTGAGAAAAGATGATTTCCATGTCCGATACTTACTTATACTATGCTGGCAAGTTCTGAGCTCCTATGACTCACTCACCTCTAAATCATCATTTTTTGGTTAAAATTCAATAAATTCATGCTATATGTGCATTATTTATGTGAAAAGGGACCTAAATAAGTGCTATACATGTCCACTAGGGAGGTAGGAAGGTAGTTTTCTGATCTGGGTTAGGTTAGGTTAGGGTCATGAAAAACCAGTGATGGAGCTTCAGGACCAATATCCGGACAAAAACAATATTCGGACATGACTTTGGCTCTATTACAACGGATATTGGAGGGATTACTGTACAAAACATCCGTCAGACAGGATGCTGATAAGAATCTATCTATCTACCTATTGCCAGATGCCTCAATCCCATAAGGGATGGCCACAAACAAATCAACTCCATGTCGCTCTGTCCAATGCCACTTCGTTGTCTTGCTCCCACCTCTCACACCCCTCTCTCATATACCTCTCCACTCCATCCCTCCATCTCATCCTTGGCATTCCACGTCCTCTCCTGTATCACACCCCCCCAATTCACTCACATACACTCTCCTCATTAGTCTCTTGCTCTCCATCTTCTCCACATGGCCAAACCTCCTCAATGCATTTCTCCTAACGCTTTCTATTATATCCACATCCACACCACAGTGCTCCTTCACTTTCTCAGTTGTCAGTCTGTCTCTCCTAGTAACTCCACATTTTCCTCTCAAATAACTAATTTCCACTGCCCTCACTCTTGACTTCTGTCCTTCCAACAAGGTCCAAGCTTCATTTCCAAACGTTAGAGTTAGTATGACAATATTGTCATGCAGTGACTTATTTACTTTAATGCTCACTTTCCTGTTCCTTATCACAGCTTTCAAAGAACCAGCAACCTTTCTTCCCTGTTGTACCCTTTCAAGCACTTCACCCTCTAAACTTCCATCCTTACTCATCGCACTAACCAAGTACTTAAATGCACTCACATTTTTCCATTTCCTCCTCGTCCAGCCTCACTGTACATTCAGTGACTTCACTTCTCTCAAAGACCATAACTTTACTCTTCCCTACATTCACCTTTAGATTCCATTTCTTACACACACACCCAAACTCAATCACCAAGCCTTGCAGTTCCCCTTCATCTTCACTTAACAATACATTATCATTTGCAAACAACAGTACAGGGAGTTTCCAAACACTGCTTTCTCTTATTAGGGTTGATTCAACATCCACTGCCCTACCTCGTATTTCTTTTATAACCCCCATCCATGTACAGATTGAACAACCATGGGGACATGACACATCCCTGTTTCAATCCAACATTCAGATAGAAAAATTCACTCAGTTCACCATCCACACGCACTGCAGCCTTAGCAACTTCTTTCCATTTACTCCACACATCCTTAACCTCTAACCACCGGGTGTTGGTCAGAACTGCCAAAAATTTGGTGGTGTGTCGGCGCCGGGTGTCGGTAGGAACCGCACTTGTTTTCCCGGAACAGATTGAAGTGGCCGCCACTTTATCTTGTCACCAAAAGCTTGGGGGAGACTCCAACCAGCCCGTCCAACCATACCTCAGTTGACCTGTGACTTTGCCAGGTGTAGGACGATCTTTTCTTAACCTTTCTCGTCTGATTTTGTTCCCGCCTCACGTGGACTTTTGCCTCATCCACTCCTCCCAAGCCTCTTTCCGTGGATACTAGGAAAGGACTCAGTGCAATAAGGTGTTGCTTGGACATCACTCTGTCTAGTTTATCCAGTAATGGAGAAGTTATCATGTTGACAGCGAAGCCATAGTTGGGGCTGCAGGCAGACGCACGAACATATCCTGTTTTCGCGGTGAAAATTAGTCCACTTCCTCTCAACATTACTCATCAACACAATGATCTAGAGACCTGGTGATACTTTCATTCGCAAGAAAAAAGAGTTGTTGAGTAATATGGTCGTTAATTCATTTCCCTACCTGCAATAGTCTAAGATATTAAGGTCAGAAGTAAAGCCCCCCCCCCCATCACACACACACACATTGTACTGAGGTGAGGCGCAAGCAGATTTTAGCCCGGAGTCCATGGGTTATACTTTCCACATTCCTTGTCCATCCACCCTGTCATATGCCTTCTCCGATTCCACGAAGGCTGCATACAACTTCTTTCCCTTCTCTAGAAACCATTCCACTAAAGACCTAAGAATGAATATCTGATCTACACAACCTCTTCCTTTCCTAAAACCTCCCTCTTCTTCTCCAACTAATTCCTCTGTTATTTCCCTAACTCGGCCAGTAAGTATCGTACCATATACTTTTTCCATTGCACTAAGAAGACAGATGTCCCTATGATTACCACACAATTCTTTTTCCCCCTTTTCCTTTGTATAGGGGAATAATTATACCTGACTTTCAATCCTCTGGGAATCTACCTTCCTCCCAGGACAATCTGCACATCTTCCATAACCATTGTACTACTATCTCTCCCCCATGCTTCAGCATTTCACCACACACTCCATCAATTCCTAGGGCTTTCCCCATTTTGAGTTTCTTCAGTGCTTCTACTTCTTCCATCCAACTGATTCCTTCCCCTCTTCTCACCTCCCGCCTCCTCCCAGCCATTCCCCAGCCACTTTTACTCCCATTACTTTCATTCTCTTAGTTCAACACTTCCTTAAAGTGTTCTCTCCATCTGTTAACTTTTTCCTCCCTTCTTCACTAGTAATTTCTTACATTCCCTCCACTTTACACTCAAAATCCCTCCAAATTCCTCATCCACTCTCTTCTTACTCTTTCTTACTAATCTTTTCACGTCTCACTTCCTCTCTACATATAGCTCTATCTTCTGTCTCTCAACTTCCTCCACACCCCTGTTTCTCATCCACTCACTATATGCTTTCTTCTTTGTGCCACAGCCTGTCTCACCTCTTCATTCCACCATGCTGTTCCTTGCACTCCTTTTCATCTTCTCTTTACCCCATACACCACCTCACATGCTGCACAGATTTCTTCCATGAATATCCTGCACACACCTTCCACGTCCCCAATCTACCCCTTATCAAAAATACCCAATCAATCCTCCTCAGTTATATTCTGCCTTTTTTCCATCCTCCTGCAACCTTTCTACCGTCCTTGTATGGACTACTTTCTCCTGTCCATCCCTTCTCCTCCTCCTCAATTTCATTTGAACCTTGACTTTCATCACCTCTAAGTGGTGGTCAGAAAGTCCACTCCCCCAACCTCTGTATGCTCTTGCATCCATTACACACCTTCTCATTCTATCATCCACACACACATAACAGTCATAGTCTTCTGTCCATTCAGTTCACCACCCTCCCTTCTCATCACTCACCATGAATACCGGTGGATCATTTTGTGTTTAAAGAGGGTATTGGCTATCACCAACCCCCTCCCTGCACAGATGTCCATTAGAGTACTGCCATTCCCATCCACCTCTGCAGGCACACACCACTCACCAACTACTCCATCCACCTTCACATTCCCTACTTTTCCATTCATATCTCCAATCAAAAACACTCTCTCATTCCTTTCAAACATTTCCTTGCACACTTCCACATTTGCCCAGAACTCTTCTTTCACTCTACTTGCACAATATTGCATTGGTGCATACACACACACACAATTGCCCATATTTGCAGTCCAACTTACAATCTTACCCACACAATCCTTGAGCAGATGGATCCATACTCTCTTATATTCTCCTTCCATCTCTTGCACACAACAATAAAAACTCCTTTTGCCTTCTCATTGTCACCTACTCTTATGTATATACCCCATCCATACAGTAAGACTTCACTCTAACGGACTAATTGGGGCCATGCCATTCCGAAAAATATGAAATTCCGATAAAAGCGACATCTGGACTTCCCCCTGCTAAACTGGACTTTTTCCGATATATCAGACATTAGTCCAGATCGTATGAACGATTTTTAAACTGTTCTGACTACCACTGCGGTACTGTAGTGTTATAACTTCACTATATTAATCAAATGTTATTGTGGGAAATATTTCCCCCCGAGCGGTTGTGCTCTTTACTTTTAGTTGTCGATCGTTAAAGGGCAGAGGAAAACGTATTAAAAACCCAGAGATTACGTTCTGTTTATTCTTATTATTAATAGATTAAATCCTACTGCGTTTAACACTGGTAGACAACTATGTACATACATGTAAAAACTAGGGAATTTTCCATTGACCTAAACTGCGCCTGCGTGGATGACGTGGTAAGGATGAAAAGCCCACGATGAAACGGGAGGCCAGTTTTAATAAATATATACAGTACATCTATCTATAGAAAAGGGGAATATTTTGTTTAGTTTAATTAAAACTAAGATTAGATTAAGTTAGATTCACCTTGTATATTTTACGGAGTACGTTAGCTGTATCTGACTTGTAATTAAACAATAGTTGGCAACTCTTCTATCCTATGAGGGACAAAGAAGCTCGCCATGTTCACTCCTTGAGCAGATTTCACTCCGTCAGCAGCTACATTACGCTCCCTGTATATACACCCCAAGGAAGCCTGATTGCCCAAGACCAAAACAGCACGCCCGTCGTCATCTCGTTGTTCAACTCAGTATATAGCTAAGTGACCTTATTGATTTGGCCAAATCTTAGGGAACTAGCTAGTATATGAGAGGTGATTGTAGGTGAGTTAGGGGATTTAATTGCCTAATTTACTCACGAGACTTATGCAAATTCACCTTTGTTCAATTTAGATAACTATACCCAGTGAGGAGTATCTATGACATAATTTTTTCTCGCATTTTGGTGCCCCGAGTGAGGATAACAGATGTGTGCAGAGGCGTTGAGCGACTTTAAGGTAGCTTTTGTAGGGCACAGCTTATTACCACATCACGTGGAAGTAGAATACGTGGAAATACGTATATACAGAGCTTCTGGAGGAAAGGCAAGTTCCTTTTCTGAGGATGAGCGGCTAAACGCCTTATTAGAATGGGAGCACGATCGCACTATTCTTTTTGGGGGAGGAAATGACATCAGTGAAGATTCGGATGTTAATGAAATTGTGGAAAATATACTGGCAGTGGTAGGAGCCATTGAAGGCTCGTGTAAATCTGAGGTAGCAATAACCCTTCTTGAGCCTAGAAACCTACCATATGGCACATTTGTTTGCTATGGTACCTACAAATTAATGAGTAGGGCCATAAACCGGAAGTTGCAGAGGATTAGGAAAGGGCAGGATTTCATTCATTTCAATGCAAAGCCTTTCCAAGCCTATCAAAAAACAGATGGCATACACTGGAATCATAAAGGCAGAGAAGCGGTTCTGCAAAAATTTATAAATTACATAGAGCATAAGAAAGAAAGGTTCTATGCTGTGGGGGCTTTGGGTGGTCCTATGCTGTAATGAGTGTGGAGATAATGATTACCCCAGAGGTTTAATAACCCAGGGAGATAGGTTTAAAGCCATAAACCCTATTCCCACACCCCTCAAAATTTAAAATGATAAATAACGATGGAGTTCAGTAAATCTGGGTTGTAAAAAAAAAAAAAAAGGGTTGTACTCCCGTAACTTAGGAATCAGTAACAATGTCTATTTCCTTGTTGCAAAAATCAGCTAGTGGTAAGGCAGGATGGGTAACGAGAGCTATACTGGACTGTAGACAGTCATTAGAGGAAACACCTCCAATTAAGGAGAAATTAAGTAGTCCGTTGAACCTATTAAAAGAAAGATGAGCCAAGTACGAGGAAAGTTATATTAACTTGGAAGCAGCCATCGTACAAGCTGATGATAAAGATCTTTTGGAAGCAGAAACCACCAAATTCGAGGGTAAATTGGAGGCATATCTAACATTAGCGAAGCTGGTTGAATTTAAATTAGCCAGTATTATCAACGGAACAAAAGCTGTGGAACAAGCAAGTAAGGCTGCATTACCACAAATTTCGCTTCCAGAGTTTGATGGGGAGCAGAATTGGAAATTCTTTTGGGATCAGTTTAAATAGTCCATGACAGAACAGATCTCCCTAATGTGAGTAAGCTAGCATATCTGTTAGGACAGGTCAAAGGGACGCCTTACAAATTGATAAAGGAATTACCTGTGGAGGAAAGCAATTATGAGGCAGCTTTGGCTATCCTTAAGCAGAATTATGAAGACAAGAAGCAAGCCATTACCCAATTATTAAAGGATCTGATTGAATTACCCATTCCTAAGCATGATTTCGAGTCCTTGCAAAGTTTTCGGATTGCGATGAGTTGTAATTTAAAGGCCTTAGGTACTTACGAAGATGTTAAGGCAGCAGACTGGGTGCTTTCTAGAATTGTGCCCTTAAAACTTCTACCAAGAACTAAGGACGCTCTGTATGGCAGGTACCAGAAGGATAATTTCTCCTGTGAGGAGACTGAGGAAGGCTTGATGCAGCTCTGTAAACACTTGCAAGGAACAGTAAAGCCTGCTGAAAATAAACCAAAAGCTGAAATAAGGAAAAGAACCACTAACCAACTGGCTGGGAAAGCTAAGCCAAGAACAGGTAAGGCTGTATCTAAGGAAGAGATAGGTACTTTTCTTAGCTCTTTAAAATCTGAGGATAAATTAATAAAGACAAGGGATAGACAAGCTGATGAAAGTAAGGAGGTAAAATTTTTCATGGTAAAGGACAAGAAGGTTTGTGTGTTTTGTGAACAACATTCCAGTGTATCTTGCCAACAGTATCCTGATTATGCTTCTAGAATAGCGAGACTTCAGGAATTGGGATGTTGTATGATTTGTATGAATACCGAACATGGTTCCGCTGACTGTAAAATTAAACTAAATCTTTGTTTCAAATGTAAAAAGGACAATCATCATAGTGCTTTGTGTCCAAGGATGATGAAACATGAGGTTCCTAAAACTGCAAGTGTCAGTATGACAGTTGCGGAAGCAAATACTCCAGTAACAATGCCAGCTGCAGTTCCAATTGCTGATGTAAAGGTAATGAGTGAAAACAGGAACATATTAGTATATACTCTTTTTGATACGGGTGCAGAGAAAACCTTCATTTCTGCAGACATTGTAGATAAATTAAAGTTACCTACTGTCGGCAAGATAAATCTAGCCATTACAGGGTTCTTAACTACTAAAGAAGCACAGTCCTTTGATTTAGTTAGACCCTTAATACAACTTGGCAGATATAAATGTCGCATAACAGCAGCTGTACTGGATAAGATGGAAACCAGTATTTATATAAAGGGACTAAAGGAAACTTCTGATAATTTGCTGAGCTCAGGGATAAGATTGGCAAAACATAATGAGAAATCAGATACTGTGGGTCCCATAAAAATGATAATTGGGTCAGATTACTGTGGAAGATTCTTACACAGGACCTTTAAGAAGAATAAAGTACAGTTGTTCAAGAGTCCAGGAGGTAACCTTATTATGGGTCAGCTGCCTTTTCCCAAGAAAGACAAAGGAGAGGCCAAATTAGTAGATTCAGTCTTTGTTACCCCCACACAGTCATTGATGGTAGCTAGAATAGGTGCAGAATTAGAAACTACTCAGATAAATGACTTGTTAGATGAAAAAATTGAACCTGTACACAAATTTTGGGACCTAGACAGTGTAGGAATACACACTGAAGATCCAACCCCTGAAGATAAAATAACTTTGGATTTGTATAATCAGTCTGTGGAATTTAAGGATGGACAGTATTGGGTAGGATTACCATGGAAACTAAACCATTTGGAATTACCTACAAATTTCCAAGCAGCTAAGGCTCAGTTAAATTCTCTTCTAAGAAAGTTGAGAAACAACCCAGAACATTTAACCATATATGATAATATTATAAAAGATCAAATGAAGAATAAATTTATTGAAGAATTAGAATTCCCTGTTAACCATAAAGAGGGACATTATCTACCACATCATGCTGTAAGCAAAGATTCAGTAACAACTCCCATAAGGATAGTTTTCAATTGTAGTAGTAAAGCGTCCAAGGAGTTAGCCAGTTTGAATGATTGCCTATACTGTGGACCTACACTAACAGAGAAGTTAGGGAATGTATTACTAAGATTTAGAGAGAAACCTTATGCTTTTACAGCAGACATTAGTAAGGCTTTTCTCAGAATAGGATTGAGGGAGCTGGATAGGAAATTTACAAAATTTCTCTGGCCTCAAGACCCTCAAAATGAGGATAGTCCATTGAAAACCTACTGTTTCAGATCGGTGCTCTTTGGCTCTTGTGCTAGTCCTTTCCTACTTTGCAACACATTGAAGCATCATTTTGAAAGGGCCAAATGCCCAGAAATAGGGCAGGCTTTTTACATGGATAATTTGCAAGGTGTTGCTGATACAGAGACGGAAGTATTGAAGGCTTATGAAGTAGCCAATTCCGAATGTGGGAAGGCAAATTTGCCGCTACAGAGCTGGAATACAAATTCACCGCTTTTGAGGAATAAAATACAAGAGGACTATCCAAATATTGACATTCCCGAAACTCAAAATGTGTTGGGTCTTAACTGGGATACAAAGGCTGATGAAATAAGTTTAAAGCCGATTAAGTTCTCTGATGTCACTCTCACCAAGAGGTCCCTGTTAAGTCAGGTCTCCATGTTATTTGACCCATTAGGATTAGTCAGTCCTATAGTTATTAGGGGAAAATGTTTAGTGCAAGAGGCTTGGAGAGAAAAGTTAGACTGGGACACAGAATTAGGTGAAACGTATGCTGAACAGTGGGAACAGATTCAAAAGGAATTTGAAAAAACATCAAGCACAAGTATTCCCAGGATGATAAACAGTAGCGAAAGGTCACATTTACACATTTTTTGTGATGCTTCTCAGAAGGCATATGGAGCAATAGCTTATTGTGTAACAGGACGTGACAGTGAAATTATTTTGTCCAAAGCCAGAGTTGCACCAATTAAGGGAAGAACCCTACCTCAAATGGAATTGGCTTCCATAGAGATAGGAACTAAATTGACTAAGTATCTAACCATTACTCTGGATACTCAGTTTGAGGATATTTATATATGGACTGACAGTGAAATTTGTCTTTACTGGATAGGAAAGGATGACAGTAAAATTCCTTTCGTCCGTAATAGAGTGAAGACTATAAAAGAAATGTCTTCCAAATTTAAGTTTTTGCATGTATCCTCTAAACAAAATCCAGCTGATTTACTTTCAAGAGGTTCCACAGTAAAGAAACTGATCAAGGATGACTTGTGGTTTAAAGGTCCTAAATGGTTACTCACTAAGGATTGGCCTGAGCAAAAACTGTATAGTATTGCTGAGGTTAGTGTTGTAAACTTGGATCCAGTAGTACCTGAGCCAGAAATAACTGACATTAGCAGATTCTCATCTATAAAACAACTCATTAACACCACTAGGTTAGTTGTTAAATTTTTGAATAAGAAAGTGGGATTTAAGAAGTTTGATCACATGGAATATTGGTTGAGAAGGATACAAAGGAAGTATTATGGACAGATTTTTAACCTTTTATGTCAAGGCACTGATAAGAACAAATTGATCCGAGATTTAGGATTGTTCTTAGACGGAAAGGGTCTGATTAGATGCTGTGGCCGAATAATAAAGGCTGATTTGCCTCTCCAAACTAGACATCTTATACTGCTACCCAAGAAAGATTATTTTGTAGCGTTAATTGTAAAGGAAGCCCATGACTTGACTCTTCATGGAGGTGTGCCGCAGACCTTGGCCCGAGTCCGCGAAAGGTATTGGATCCCTCAGGGTAGATCGGTTGTAAAGAAATATCTCAAAGGCTGTATAATATGCAGGAGGTATGAGCAAAGGCCATATGACTACCCACGACCAAATGCTTTACCAGAGGATAGGGTAAATGTTAGTAGGCCCTTCAAGGTAACTGGAGTTGATTACACAGGGGCTATAACTGTTATGGGTGAGGGAACTCCCCATAAGGTGTACATATGTTTGTTTACTTGCACCTACACAAGGGCAGTCCATCTAGAAATGGCAGAAGATCTCAGTTCAGAGACATTCCTGAATGTATTTAGAAGATTTGCTGCTAGAAGGTCTTGTCCTACCAGATTAATAAGCGACAACGGAACTAATTTTGTTGGAACAGCACCTTTACTTTTGAACATAATGAATGACCCAAAGGTTAAGACAGCACTGGGAATCCGAAATTGAATCTGGCAGTTCATTGCTCCAAGAGCACCATGGCAAAATGTATTTACAGAAAGAATGATTGGAATAGTAAAGAACTGCCTAAGGAAAACTCTACACAGAACTAAGATCACCAGAGAGGAACTGAAAACAGTGATAACTGAAATTGAGGCTAGGATTAATGATAGACCGTTAACCTATTTAGATGATACTAGCATTGGAATTGAAGCACTGACACCTGCTCATATGTTGCATGGCAGGAAACTTCATCCAATAACTTGTGTGGATATCCAGGAGGAAATAAATGATCCTACAATTGGAACTAATGAACTAGGATAACATCTGCGCGAAGGATACCAATGTCTTAAAAGGGTATTGGACATCTGGAATAGACATTGGAGTGAAGAATATCTCTTGAGCCTAAGAGAAAGATATTATGGGGTTCAGGCTGCCAGCAACAAATCAGTTATAAACATAGGAGATGTGGTCTTAGTGAAAACCGAACAACCAAGATCCCAGTGGCCATTAGCTAAGGTGATTTCCACACATCCAGACTCAGAGGGGGTGCTAAGACTTGTAAAAATTAAATGTAGGGGACATCTCAGTATGAAAACGATAGATAAACTGGTGCCCCTAGAGTTAACGGCTCCCCTGGACACAGAAGATGGTGGAGAACAATTGGGTCAAGATGTGGGACCTAGAAGGGTCGCAGCACAGGGCTCTAGAGATCTGTGGAGAGAACTTCGGCCAAAGGGACATGTTACATGATACAGCCTATCATTTTTAGCCTGGCCCCAAAACTGTGGGAATTTTTTTTCCCCCCGAGCGGTTGTGCTCTTTACTTTTAGTTGTCGATCGTTAAAGGGCAAAGGAATACGTACTTGAGAGGTTTAAAAACCCAGAGATTACGTTCTGTTTATTCTTATTATTAATAAATTAAATGCTACTGCGTTTAACATTGGTAGACAACTATGTACATACATGTAAAAACTAGGGAATTTTCCATTGACCTAAACTGCGCCTGCGTGGATGACGTGGTAAGGATGAAAAGCCCACAATGAAACGGGAGGCCAGTTTTAATATATATATATATACAGTACATCTATCTGTAGAAAAGGGGAATATTTTGTTTAGTTTAATTAAAACTAAGATTAGATTAAGTTAGATTCACCTTGTATATTTTACGGAGTAAGTTAGCTGTATTTGACTTGTAATTAAACAATAGTTGGCAACTCTTCTATCCTACGAGCAGATTTCACTCCGTCAGCAGCTACATTACGCTCCCTGTATATACACCCCAAGGAAGCCTGATTGCCCAGGAAAGACCAAAACAGCACGCCCGTCGTCATCTCGTTGTTCGACTCAATATATAGCTAAGTGACATTGATTTGGCCAAATCTTAGGGAACTAGCTAGTATATGAGAGGTGATTAGGCGAGTTAGGGGATTTAATTGCCTAATTTACTCACGAGACTTATGCAAATTCACCTTTGTTCAATTTAGATAACTATACCCAGTGAGGAGTATCTATGATGTAATTTTTTCTCACAGTTATAATATATACAATAATACTGTGCTGTACACTGATAAACATGTCTTTTATTTATCTTATTGTGGTAAACACAGCTGAAGTGGTCAGGCAGTCTGGACTGCTTCTGGCTTTATAGGACTTTTTCCGATTTATAGGAATTTAGTCCGGTAACTACTCAAGTCCGATAAAAGCGAATTCCGGTCTATTGAAGTCCATTATATCAAGGTTTTACTATACTCCCATTCTCTCACAGTCTCTCCTCTCCATTTTGTCTCAGTTATTCCACATACATCCACTTTTGCATCCTCAAGCAACTGGACAATCTCTCTCTTTCACCTCATCATTCGCACCCCTTACATTCCGTCACAATGTGAACCATGTCCTTTGTTCATTCCTTAGTCATCACCTGTTGGTCAATCCTGGTCCAAGGCTTCTAGTTCGTATTTTTAGTTAGTTGTTTTCTGGGAAGGGGCACTAACCCTCCACCAACCCACTTGCTGTCATGTAGGGAACACTTGTTGGTTGATTATAAGGTTACCACCCAGCGCTGTAAATGATTTCCTGGTTTACAGGATATCATTTGGCTTGCCACTTAACCCGCCGAGCCCCACCGACATACAATGCACGTCACTACTTTTTTCCGCGGACAGACCCACTGACGTACGATGCACATCACTACTTTCTTCCGCGGACAGACCCACTGACGTACGATGCACGTCACTACTTTCTTCTGCGGACAGACCCACTGACGTGCATCGTACGTCACTCAGTTGCAAGGCCCATCGTGTGCACAGTTTTCAACATTCATGGGTGATTTTTGGTAGGCATATGTGGGTGACCTTCCTCTACCAGCTGTCAAGCAGGGATACTACCTGGCCCCACCTTTTTTTTTTATTTTTTTTTTATGTGTCCGACTCTGGGCATAGGCTTTACAGACTGCTATCAAGGCCCAGCCGTCCTCTGGCCCCCCTTCCCCCCTCCCCCCCACACTAGGCAATTCACCTCTTAGCAGTAACCTGGCCAGTAAAGATATGTTGCCCCACGGTCTCTCCAACGATGAAATTCACAGTGAAAGTGATTCCTGAGGTGGAGGACAAAGAAACAAAGAAGCTAGAGGTAGAAACAAACAGAAGTGATGAGGTGGTAATGTCGTAAAGGGAGGTGCCATATGCTGAGGTTTGGGGTGAGTGAACAATGCTTTTATCGTCTATATTACTGTGTGAAAACCAATATAGACTTGTACTACACATAAATTCGTACCAAATAAATAAATAAATACGTAACTTAAAGTGGCTTCAATTAGTTGCCCCTTCCATAGTTTGTTTTCTTTAGCCAGATACCCTGAAAAAGGAGGAAAACATAAGGCTAAATGACACCTGTGGCAACATTTTTAAGCTCAGGAGGGCGATTTCTCTATGAATTTTCGATGTTTCTCACTAAAAGCAGAGGTTTGAGAAAAAAAAAATGAAAATCGGTTGGGTTCTGAGGGTGTGTTTTGTAAAACATCGGTCAGGACTGGGCGGGTTAATGTAGAGCTACCCTAAGATAGAGTAACACTACATTAAGTGGGTGGATAATGGGCATCCCCACCTACCACAAAAGAGTTGTGTGGTGGTGTGGCCTCGGCACCACACCATCTCAAGAGAGTAACCATGCACTTTGCCTTACATCATCACTACTCATGTTTCACAGCCTACAGTCTAAAGAGTATAAACCCACACCATTGTTGGTCTACTTCAGTAAGTCAGTTTTACATATAAAATATTGTATTTTCTAACCCAATCTGCAGTATGTATCACAGATGGTTGCAAATGTCATGTTTGGTGCTGTACAATAGTAATCACATATGCTCGTACTCATCAAAAATATTGTAGCACCAGTATCGTCTGTAGGTTTTAAATACATCAGGTATTCACTGTATATGCATAATGTTCCTTAACCTAACCTATATTACATGTATCCATCTCAGTTGATTACAAGTGTTGTATTTGGTGCTGCACATATTATAAGCACTGTTGTGCATGCAATACTCTTATTTTTTTTTTTACTTTTCTTTATTTGGATATTGTTTTTGTATGACAGTGACATATTTCACTAAAATGTTAATAATAGGTTGGCAACATTGTGGCATTTTGGGACATTTAATGAAAATGTTATCCAATACAACTTCACTTTCTCCCTTATTGAGGAACTGCTCAAAATAAAAACAGGACAGGGCTTGAAGACTGCATATGCTTTTGATTGGAGATCTGTTACAGCAGTGCAGAGATACACTAGAGTTCCTTACTTATAACTAATGTAGTCAACAAAAGATGGTATTATCAGTTAGATACATTTTTCTTTGTTGCATATAAGGACCCATTACCAATTATTAACTTTAAATGAACTATTTTTCACAACTGAACCTTAGCCCTATACATACACCCAATATCAAAATGCCCAACATGTATAGCATACAGTATCCTGGGCTAAATGCAGACACAGGTCTTCTCTCACCAGCCAAACTCTTCATTTTATTGCTAATAGAGAGAAAAGTGTGAAAGTCTGAGGGACTAACAAGGTCAAGCACATGACCTACCTTATATCCACTTTAGTTTCCAGAAATATCCTGTATCCACTCACTGCCTCTTTCAGTTTATATTATGGTATAATAACTCTTTTCAGGAATGGGCCAAATACATGTAAAATCAATAAAACTTACCTGGTAAAACAGATGATGCTCATTTGCAAGCCTATTTGCTTTCTTCATAATTACCTTCTTGCTGGATTACAGCTACAGTGGAATCTCCTAAATAGTGGCTTTATGATACTAAGCACATGCTGCAATTTAAGAATTCCACGATTTAAAAATACCATAACTAATCCTATGGGGAAAATTACTTATAGATCTGTCATCTCAGAAAAGTTGTGTCCCTTACCCTCAAACCTACATTAAACTAGCCACCAGTGAACATTAACAACCTGGAAAAGAAATTAGTAAAGCATATTTAATGGGAATGAACATTATTATAAGATTCTTACCTGACTCTGACTGATGCCATTGCTTGAATGGTGGTGGTGGTGGTGGAGGAGGAGGGGGGGGGGATTCCAAAGGTTGAGGTGGACTACTGCCTCTTAGCATGAGGCAAGTGTGGTGCCACCTCATGCTGCCACTTGTGTGTCACTTCCTCCTCATTAACCTCCCTCAGGAACTCCTCAAAGTCCAGTGTGGAGACAATGGACGTGGTGTTATTGGCATGGGAGGGAAGGCCTACGAGTGTCTTACAGTAATTGCAGTGCTTGAATATGACTGGTTTAATAACTGCCATGCTTGACTACGATTGGTTTACGCCCAGCTAGACACACCGACTTGAGGTAATGGTGGCCCGTATTACATGAGACATCATAAAAGTGTCATCCATGAATTTTGTGTAATTTTTGTGACACTGATGTTGCAAACTGTTACAAGATGTTGCCACATACAGTAAGACCTCACTATAACGGACTAATTGGGGCCCAAGCCAGTCCGA